>OZ024799.1:45202371-45364871 GCA_964017045.1 Omphiscola glabra
GCTGCATTTAGTCTAACAAGTTATTTTTTTTAAATGTAAATCCCTCTACGGCCTTAATTAAACTTGATTCAAAGAAATCTTTAAAGGTCATCAATTCATTACTTATTAATTTCCTTTTGAAAATTTATTCCCATCAAATGTCATAATATCTTCACATTGTTTTTTTTGTTTTTATGTTTTCCTATTTTATTTTCACCCTATTAAAATTGACAGTTCCACCCAGGGGAGTGTAACATCAAGCTTTTCAGCTCCTGGTGCTGCTGACACTTTGATTCTGGACACCTCTATCCAGTTTGATTGGGTATCTCCCAGTGAAGAAAGCAGGGCAGTAACCACTCCTCAGTCAGGCCCTCCAAAGTTAGTAGTGGCAGAAGCATACTGTTACCACCCTTATGAGATTAAAAAAATCTATAACTGGTTGTTTAGTCTGAACAGGGTTTTCCAACTTATGCACATTATTTTCAAATTTTAAAATGCATCCTTACTTTTGTAAAGGGTGCAAGACATAGTAAAAAAATTCAAAGAGGCTGCAGAGTATAGAAGTGTTTGGGAGACACTGGTCTAGGGGAAAGAAATATTTACTATTAGAGTAAATTTATGAAATTAGCTGTTACTGGTAAATCAATTAGATACCATGCTGTTAAATAAATGAAAGCCAGTAAGTGATCTTAGATAATGAGTTTAAAAAATAAGAAAACAGAAATAAATATGAGTACAGAAGTCTACATAATACACAAAATTACAAAGAAATAAAAAAAAAAGATTAAAAGAAAACTTGTCTTACACTAAATAAACACTTTAAACAGAAAACTATTAAGTTTAAAAAGTTTTTAATTGTAATATTTAAGTGGACACCTGTTGTGTGTGTAAGTTTAATCCTACTATGTTGAATCTTAGACCATAGCTAGGCAGCAAAATTAAAATTCATTCTTCTTAACGGCAGCATGGTAACTTTCTTTTAGTTCTTCCACTAAGTGGGGGAGTGGAGGGGGCAAGACATAATACCTATAGAGTTTTGCAGGTGGGGCATAAAAGGTTGGGAAGCACTGCCGTAAAATATGTAAACAAATTGTGTCATTGTCTAAAAGTTGTCACTACTCTAAATATTAATTTATTGATGTCTATCGAGTTCATCTATGAAAACACAAGGTAACAGTTTGACCATAAATTGCAAACATTGCAGTTATTTTGTTTAGACTTAAAAAATAATATAATAAAATAGATTTCACAGATTGTAAAGTGGCAGATGGCTATATTAGAGATAGGCTATAAAATAGGGACTTATTGACTTCTGCGTTCAGGAAAGGACGCAGAGCATCTATCAATGCTAAAGATATACATAATGTCGCCCAGGGTCATCTTTGGTCCACTGAGGTATGCATTTGGCCCACAGCAGTCTGTACTCTATAATATATAGCATATATATATATATATATATATAGCAAACTAAAAGAATATACTTTTAATTACTAACATCCAGTGCCTTTGCTTAATGTATTTGTAGGGGAAAAAAATGCTGGCACTGTGACTTTGATCAGGGAGGGAGCAGAAATCGAAGGTGCTGAAGGCTCTAGAATTAAACTGAAGTTTGGGGAAGGGGGCTAAGCGATCTCACCCCCCCCCACCCCCGACAATTTTTTAAAATAAATTCATATGCAGGGGTGCTTTTTGGTGCTTGCCTGAATTTAGTTTTGCATCATTCTGCACAGAAGTAATGCTAGTTGAAATTTATGTTTCCTTGACCTGGTTGTCTTTAAAAAAAAATCCATTATACTTAGTTGTTTTATAAATAGTAATGTTTATAATTTTTAAATCATGATATTTCTTTGCTTTCACTACTTCATTAGTAAATGAATTTTCAAACAATGCAGTAGGCCTCCTGCTAACATCAACAGGCATGTTGAATGAAAATGGAAAAAGACTATAATTAACTTTTTACATTTATTTAAACTTGAAAATTTCCAAAAGTTTTACAGATACGGTACCAAATAGAAAGCTAATTACACTATTTTATATATAGAATTTTCATGGCTATTTAAAACTGGTAATTTTTTAATAAATTGTTTAGAAGTAGCATAATTATGTAAGAAAATGCGATATGTTAACAAAAGGCATATGTTTATTAATATATGATTTATCGGAGGGAACTTAATGCAGTATAATTTCCCCAAACCTCAGTAAATGGATAGGATTATTTAAAATTAATTTCAAACTACTCATAGTACTAAAGATTTCTTCAAATAAATTATTAATTAATGAAAATATGGAGCCTCTTGTAAAACTCTTTGATTTACTTTAACACATTTAATCCCCCAAACCTCCCCCACCTGACTCGCCGGACACAAACGCGACACACACACACCCCCCCCCCCCAACTTTTCCCAAATTAAAATAAATAAATCCCTATATTATTTACACATTTTTCTAAATCTCGTACCAAAAATTAAAAGGGAATTGATTTGAAAATTAAAAAACATTTTCAAATAGAAATATGAGGCACCTAGAAGCATGAGGCCCCCCAGAAGTGTGAAGCCCCTTAGAAGCTTGAGGCTGGGCAACTGCCCAGTGTGCCCATGCCTTAAGATGGCACTGACCTCAAAGCAATAATGTCTCTCCCCTTTGCGAATGTAATATGTGGATGGCCCCAAATATTGGGGGAAACACTTAAAAAAAAATAATTAAAAACTTGTTAGTAGTTTCATTTAATTATGCAGCGTCTTTAAGGTTGGTAGTTTGCTCTTGTTTTTTCAGTGTTTCATTAATAACGCATGTTAGTTTTACAGCTTTGTGGTTGTTTATGACATATGAATGATTGGATGCAGGCATGCAACATTAAAAAAAATAATTATAACCCAAATCGCTTAATAATTTTTATATTCACCTTGAGAGAAAGTATTTGTTTTGCATCAAAATTTGTATATTCTATACATTGATTTTGTATTAGCAAACCTGTTTACTCTTACGATTTTGGCGTACAATGTACGATTTTGAGGTATACATAATATAAATTATATATACTGTATGTTTATTTTTTTACTATTAAGATAATGAATTGAACGATTTTGTGATGATATTGTAAGATTTTAAGAGTTTGAGGGTAAACAGGTCTGTATTAGAGTGGATAATGATTAAAAAAAAATTTTTTTGTATTAACTCACTGTTCATCAACTATAAGGGTAGATAACACCTTCAATGTCAAGTTAATTTATTGCTTATGAATAAAGCCATATGTATGTTGATTAAAAACATTAATCTTATCAAATTTTAAACAAGTTATTGACTAATAATGCAATAATATTTCTTTAATTATGATGAGCAAGCGTGTGAAAATATTAATAATACAATTTTAGTTAGTTACACTGAGAGCTTGCTATGAAAAGACTTTAAGATTTACTTTGCTTATAAACATAAAAAATATTTATTGAAATTGTGAATGCAAAAACTTCTTACGCAAAATATATGATATACAGTAATACCTCGTATATCATGGGGTTATGTCTGACCCCCCTCCCCCGGAAAGGCAAAAAGCAGCGAAGTAGTGAAAATTATAAATGTATAAAAAACTTATGTTTTCTGCAAAAATCCTGCCAAATAGCAAAAAATCCACTGAATTTATCCTTGGAGTAAACCTGCATATGAGAGGAGGTGCAATTTGAAGTAGCGAAGTAATACTGTACTTGTAAGTAGTAGTTGGATCTGAGATCAAAGTGGTGAGGTATTACTGTACTTGTAAGTAGTAATTGGATCTGAGATCAAAGTGGTGAGGTATTACTGTACTTTTAAGTAGTAGTTGGATCTGAGATCAAAGTGGCGAGATATTACTTTACTTGTTAGTAGTAATTGGATCTGAGATCAAAGTGGTGAGGTATTACTGTACTTGTAACTAGTAATTGGATCTGATATCAAAGTGGCTAGGTATTACCGTACTTGTAAGTTGTAGTTATATCTGAGATCAAAGTACTTATTCTTTAAAATAGTTAAATACAGTAATTTTCTTGTATACGGTTTGTCCTAAATTATTATCATGGACTGGATAAAATTGAAAAGTTTTGAATTAAAGAAATATGAGATGATTGAAAAAGTATCCAAATACGTTTTTTTAAGCAGCTGGGAAAAGTTCAGTGATTTAGTGAAATATATTGCTTTGGCTCACAATAACGCATGTATCAGCTTCTCTTAAAGTTCTAATTTCTTTCATACTTATCTCAACAGTTTCTTAAAAAGATCAATCTAATTTCGGTATTCTCATTTTATTCTTGTTGTTTTAGACGACTGAATCCATTTGATCAGTCTTCAGCTGTTGTACTTAATCCAGCATTTGACAATGCAGCTTTCTCTGAGACCTTCACCACCAGATTCCTGGGATCTATGGAAGTCAAAGGAGACAGAGGCAAGTGTAGAAATTCAGACTTGGATTCAGAAGAATTAAAGTATTTAAAAAATTCATAGTTTGGAAGTCATAAAAAAAAATAACTTAAGGATACAGTTGATATTTAAAGGCCCTTTTAAGAATAAATAATGGGGCTTCAAGCAGTCTATTACTTTTTGTTAGTCTCCTTCAAATAGAACAATAGGCAGCAAAATATTCATCAATGTTACTATAGTCATTGATTTTCCAGGGTAGTACCTACCCGTATGACTATCCTATAGATAGCTATTATACTTGTTCATTATTTTGCAGGGGAGCAACTGGTTCATTCTACTATTAGGCAGATAATGGCCGCCAGAGCCATCCACAATATTTTTAAGATGACTGAATCACTAATGGTTGTTTCTAGTGAAGGAATGAGGTTTGTAAAATTAACACAATTTCAGTTTTGTTTGTTGTCATGTTTACTTCAAATGATATGATATTTTAAAACTATCGCCTAGAATAATTTGAGGCTGTGGGTGGAAAATTATTTTTCTGACATGAGTGTGTTCACTGTGATGCAATGTACGTTTCTAGAGGTTGGTCCCCTGCGTATGGCCACAGAAACAAATGTGTCTAGAACACCTTTTCTTCCAAGCCCCTTCAGAGCTGATTTATTGAATGTTTCAAGTATCCAAACAAACGGTGCAAAGATTCACGTTTCTTAGTATTTATTTGCTCCATATGCATGCAAGTGAAAAATGCATAAGAAATAATAATTCGTTATCAGAATAAATTGATGCGTTTAATAAGAAAATTTTAATGAACAGTTATACAATAATTAATAAACCTGGCTTGAAATGTGCTTCTGGATGACAACTTAGTTGGTTTCTAACTGATCTTTAATGAAACAGAATGAAACAATGACAATTTTTTTAGTTTACATCGGTGCTTTAACAAAGCAGTACGTAACAATGAGTAAAGTAAAACACAAATTTAAGGAAATATAAAAAGAACAATACCAAAGCCAGTGATCCTAATCATTTACAATTTATTTATACTATTATTTCTAATACAATTTACATTAACTATGCATAGTTTAAACTTTAGTACACTACTGAATTTGATAAAATATAATGGTAAAGGAAAAGTGTTTTGGTAAATGTTTATGTCACTTAAGGAAAGCCATAGGTTCTAGATTTGTCTGATCGTTTATGTGTGCTAAGAAAGAAGTCACCACACCAAGTTCACCTCAAGGCAAAAGGAGAGGAACACAAAGGAATACAAATAAATACAATTTATATTTGTGAACATTAAAAAAATTTCAATTATCAATCTGTCAACTCAAATAAATTTGTCTTTATTTTGTATTATTTATTTTAGACTCATTGATCCATCCAATAATATTATTCGAGTTGAATTTGCTCTGCAAGATATTTCCTTCTGGTCTGCTCATCCAGATAACAACAGGTTTGTTGAACTGTTTTATTCTTAAAAATATCTTATTTATCTGAATCTTTGGTTGTCTTTAGAGACTGACCAAAGGGGATTTTCTGATTTTGACCGAAACTAGGCCAAAAATTTAAAAATGACTTTGGGCTGAAAGAAGGACTTCATGAATATACTGGTAATTACAACTTAGAGCATGTACCTAAAATAATTCTTGTAGCTCTAATAGAGCCAATTGTCACCTAACTATCAGTTATTAGGGTTATAAAATTATCACCACAATGTATTGCTGTTATTGTCATACTAATACTTTGTGTTTTCATAAATAGCTGTCAAGATATCGCTGTATTAATATTAAGCCTAGTACCACCACACTGGTATTTCCTTGCTGGTGACGTAATTATTTTGTTTGGCGACCAACCTCCCTCACCCCTATTGGTGGGGGAATTTATTATTTAACCGTGTCTCTTAAAATTGTTGTTCCGGCGCGTCTCGATAGAGAATCGCAAAAGACATCTAAATTGGTCACCAAAATCATAAAAGTAAACAGGTCTGCAGTAGGCCTACTACATAATTATACGAACCCATGATACATGCAAACGCTTGTCATTTCGTCAATCACAATGTTTATCGGCATGATAATTATTTATTTCAAGAAATGAATGAATGAATTGAAAAAGCCTAAGTTTCCTTAATTTTGTTAAAATAATTTTTAAATAAAACAAAAAATAATAATAGAAATATTACCATTCCCTAGGATTATTCAATATTATTCACCTTTGCCTATGACAACATTGATGAGAATGATAATGATAAATCAAAATTAATAATATCACAAATGAAGGAATTGAATAAACCTAGGGTTCCAAATTTTATTTTTGAAAAAATTAAAACAAAAATAATGATATAAATATTAACTTTCCATTAGTTTTTCTTCCACAAAATTGTTTACATTTATCTAGTAAATGAAATTTACCTAATTGAAATTTAATTTTTTTGAAACAAAGGACAAGTAGGTCATCATGCAGCTGTGATCAGTTTTCGCAAGTATTAGTCATATAACATATAATGACAGCAAGATGTCAAGCAATAATAAATTTTGGTTTGCCGGCTTTAGAGACAGACAGACAGTCTGACTTCTGATAGTTGATCGAAAACCTCAGTCACTTTCGGCCCGATGGCCAAAAGTCTCAATCACTTTCGTCCAAAACCAAAATTAAACTGAAAGTTAACTTTTCTGTTTCTGCCGAAACCAAAACTAGGCTGAAAGTGATCAAATTGCAACTGTCGGCGCAGAAGCTGAAATTTGGTCAATCTCTAGTTGCCTTTGGTTTCAACTATATGAATTTTGATCTATACTATCACAGACTGTAATATTTTATGCTTCTTTTGGTTTATGGGAAGGGGTGTTCCAGTAGGGGGGGGGCCTCTTATATATATATATATATATATATATATATATATATATATAAATAATAGTGGCTTCATTTTCTGACCACAGCATAAAAAATAAAGGAAATTAATGGATTGAGAGCAAATAATTTTATTTTTCATTGAATTATACCTTACTATTTTTTGACATTGGAGCTCTAAAAATATTTTGGAAAAATTCTACAAATCCATTATCTAGACCCAGTTCATAGAAATATGGTGATAAAAATCAGTGACAAAGTTAAACAAAACAAGCAGACAAAAACTAGTGTGGTAGTCATTCCAAAGGATGTTTTTTGACAGGTGGTTGTGTTTTAATAATGCCAGGATGATGTGACAGTAACAGAAAAAAGTATGGGAAAATTTGAAAACTGCTGAAAAATTTCATTGGGGGAAGAATATCACAATAATATTATGAGTAAAAAATGATAACTTACATTGTTAAAAGTTAGAATCTGTGAGAAATATTTTTAAAGATTAGCTTTAAATGCATTTTATGGACTAAAAGAGAATTCAGCTCCATAGCAGACCAAGTTCATTTAATGTCTTTGAATGTTAAAATTCTAAGAGTTTTTGCCCAAATTGAGTATAGAGATGGGCTCAATTGATAAATCAGTCACTGCATATATGAAGGCACCATTTTAAAGGTTCAACTAGATTGAAACTTTTGCTTCGCTCTGCCCTGTTAACTGTTACTTGGAATAATTTGTGCAAACAATTCGCTGAGCAAGCGACACATACCACAAATCTGTTGTTTTAAGATAAGAGTGACCATTCTTGGAAGTGAAAAAAAAATATATTACTGTCAAGGTCATGAAATCAGTGAGAGTTTGTGTGTTGTGAATTTGGGGGACAAATGGGACTTGTGAACGAATGTGAAAGATTTTCAAATCACGAGTACATGAGATGATGAGTGATATAAAAGGGGAGATAACGAGTTGGATTGAGCGAGAGACTATTATGTTCACGGACGAGGGTGTGTGTTGGTGCGTCTGGCAGACCTATTGTGAACGAGTGATTATTGTTGTGTACCTCTGGAATTGGAGTTCATGTTACATGACTTGCTATATGTGATAATGCTAATAAACTCGGAGTATTATCCAATGGACTCAGTGTATAGTGCCTTGGGCTAAGATAAATTATATTTTTTGGACTAGTCAGAGAAACAGAGATATCCTTATGGTCGTCCGACAATCAGAGTAGAGATATTGTCACACTCTGAGATCTACCGCTCGTCAACCCTACCAGAATATTCTGACATGGGACCTGAAATATTTGACAATTACTAATATACTTCAAATGCCTTCCAGGCTTTTTGGGTTTATCACTCGTAATCGCACTTTGGCTAACACTGCTGTGGATGGCAAGCAAAGTGATGGGGACAGAAACCAAAATGCAGCACCTTCTTTTGCATGCCACGTATTTGAGAGCAACACTACTGCAGAAGATGTAAGTAGGTAATATGACTGCATCATCATTTTCATCATTGTCCCAATCTAGCAGTCACCTGGGCTTGCGTCTTTGGCCCAAAAATTAGTACAATATATGCAGTTTTTTTAAGCACATCTATTATAAGTTTCATCAATTTTTTTTACTGAATTAGCAATACTAGATAAATATTGCTAATCCTGTAAACTGTAATGTATCTGCTATGATCTACTGTTTCTAAATTTTAGTTCAACGTAAGTACTTAGGAAATTTGAATGTCCTTCTAGAGTCATGATTTGTTTGTAGCAGATAAATAAAAATTTTCATTCTCTGAATAGGTATCAAACTTAGAGGGAAATACACAATCAAAATTAGTTATCTTGAGGAAACATTTTTAGTTCATCACGTCTGTTTGACTAATTTCAGTAGCTAAACTACAAATGCTTGTGGTTTGAAATAATTTGGTGTTATAATTAAAATATGTAATTTAAATGACTATGATTTTGATGTTTCATTTTTAGTGTTATGTGCTTAATGTAAGTAGCAAGGTTTTTTTATTTTTAGATTTGTCAAGCCATAAGCACAGCTACTAAAGTTGCTTTTCAAGCACTGATGGTGAGTGTAGAGTTTTGCATTGCTGATTTTCTTTGAAACTTTTTTCTGTAATTTTGTGCTGGAAATGTAATGTAATGACATGTAATTTTTTCAATAAAAGTTGTCCACTTTATACAAATGGATTATAGAGCCAGATGCAAAATGGCAAGTAAAAATTATGGCCCTAAAGATTTACATTAAATCAGCTACTCAAAAAATAGAAAGTAGGCTTAACAAGTGTGTTGATAAAACGTATGATCCCAGGGGTGGCAGTTAGGCTCAGTCAGATCCACACGTTAACATCCGACAAGATGATGCATTGGTGTGCAAATTACAATGATTTGTACAATTACACTGACATTTTTAAAAAGAAATAAACTTGATGAATATATAACAAATGAGCATAATAAAATATGACCTTAACTTTTTTGCTAAATAGAAACTGCCCTTTTGTTACTCTTTCTTTTCCTAGGTTTTCTTTTATTAATTTTCCCAGAATTTAATTTTTTTTATTGAGGTTCAATTATTATTGCTGTAATTATTGTTAAAAGATATTTTAGTTTGAATCCTGAAGCAAACATCTCATGTAGCTTCATATACATTGTATGATTTTAATTCTGTTTATATTTCTTCTCATACTCTGTTTTCTGTATTTTTTCAATTTTCAAATGCCCTGTTCCCACCTCAGAGGTCGTGACCCCACATGCTTTTTCTCAAACAGTATTCTTAAAAAAAAATTATTTGAAATTGTAAAAAATTTCTTTGGTGTCTTAAAGTTTAAATAGCTTCATAGTACCTTTTTTAAATGTATGGGCGTTGCAGTTCACATTGTTTCTATAAAATGGGGTCATAGATCACTTTGCCTCATGAAATGGGTTGCAACACAAAAAAGTTTCGGAATCTGATTTTTAGTGAAATGATTTACTAAAACGAAAGAGCCAAATACACCCATCCTAGTGTAAATTGTCCGCTTATTTCATCTAATGTTTTGCTTTCAGATACGTGAATCAGAAACTCACAGTATGTTTTTGTTTATATAGTCGCATCTTTATTACCACCCAGCATTGTATGATCTACATTTTGTCTGTGAAATGAAATATATTACCATAACTCTAAAGAAATTAAGTCCATGCCTTGAATGTAATATTTCCTAACATTGAGGTTAATCTTTGCCAGGATAACGAGTTATGAACTGCTTGTAAACTGGACACTGACTTAATTGATAACTCTGCATGCACACAACTGTGTTTTTGCAAATTTCTTATTGGCATGATTTTAAACACACAGCGGGGAAGTGCTAACACTTATTAAATTGTTCAAGTGCTTATGATTATTTGAAAAACTAGCCTTAATTTTTCATATCAAATAATACAAGCTTGGTTTTAGAACTTTTCACTTAACCAATGTCAACTTGACATATTTGTTTTTATAATCTTTATAAATCAGGTGGCATAATTATAATAATTTTATACACTAATAACTATAGTTCTTATTTCAGAATTACTCTTATACAACAGAATATAGTGTCTGTGTATTGCATGTCCAAGATATGCCTAGTAGCATAGCCAGGTTTTGACCCTAAAACGCAAAAAGTTTTTTTTTTAAAGTCCACACCACAAAAAATAAGTTCAACGTATAAAACGTCATTTATTCTTTGGCTTTATTTATGTAATTGAAAATCTTTCAAGTCCAACAATTAGGAAACATATTTAACATATATAACTCCCATACTGGGATTTAACTTTTTTTATCATTCTACACTTAATCAGAGAGCCACAGAAGGAAGGCAAGTGAAAATTTAGGTTCTCTAATCTTAATATGATTTTACAAAGGCTTTATTTTTAGTTGTTACCAAATAGTAATGCTTTTTAATAATTTTTATTTAAACTATTTGTTAAACTACTTGATTCATAAATTATTTTTTAAAAATCTGTTTAAATAAAACTCTGCCCTGGGTACAACACGATCTCAGAGTTAGCTTTACTTCAATTGGCAGCTGTTGTTGCTGTCACAAATTTTAATGATTAACCATTGGGCCCATTGTCATTCTCCCATATAGCACCTCTCTTTCTGATCTAGGTCATTCCCTTTTGATCTGCGCTAGAATTAAGGATGGGAGGAGACCAGCAGAGGAGACATTTTTTATTTCGTTAATGTTGCAAAGTTATCTTAAGTAGTGTTTACTTTTTTTCTTCTGAAATTACACAGATGAAAAGCCATACCCTCTGATCCCTCACTGGCTAAGCTACAGGTTATGCCATTAGTGCTTGTCAAAACCTAGAATGAACTTGTATTAAACTCCATCTTTTTATAATCAAGAAACATGCCTTATATGCACTATACAATTATTGAGCATGTTAACTTTTATCTGACATTACAACAGACAATGATGTAGCAACAGTTAATTACCTGCATTAAAGAAAAAAATCACAAAAAGGCAAATTAGCATACAGTTTATATTTTCACAGTATATTAATGCTGTTTAATCTTTGTCCTTAAGTTTATTTGATAGATTTTAATTTGACTGTACAGCCCATTTACCTATGTCTACTTACCTTTAAATCTAGTATATAACATTTAAAGATTGTTTTTTAAAAATCTTAAAATTATAATTATTAAAAATGTTTCTGATGATATTTTCTATACTTCCAGGAGAAAAGGAAAGGAATAACTCCAACAACACCAGCTGCTCCTAAACCCAAAGCTCAACTCAATGAGAAGGTAAAAGAGAAACAAAATTGTTGTCATTTCTAACAAATTTCTTTCGCTTTATTATAAATGGAACTTAGCGGTACATGTTATTTACCTCTAGATAGCACACATATTTGACATTCATTCAAACCATCCAGTTTGTTAAGTGCTATCAGTTTCTTTAAAGACTAGCATTGATTTATGTTTACATACTCTTAACAAATGCATTTTAAAAACTAACTGAGACCTTCAGATTTTCTACCTATAAGCAATGTTTGTAAAGAACTAATGTATTTCTAAAATGAAAACTCTTAAAAAATTAACAACTATGTATGACAGAACTTGCTTCTGAAGAACATTCAGAGCCTACCAACTGAAACTGGTAACAAGAAGAGCAAAGCTGGTTTTGATGAAGTAGATTCACTGCAAGATGACCCTTATGATGACCTAAACTCACGTCTTCCTCTGAGTCCAGATGGAAAGTTTTTGATCCTAACAGTTCTTGATGAGCCACCTTCCCCTACAATAGCATCACCCGAGTCCAGCTTGAAGCACTCAGAAGAATCCACCGGCGCAGAGGGAGAAGACAGTGAATCAGAAGCATAAATTCCTCTCCTCAGTTACGTACATCATTTAATACATTTTTGGAGCACTGTTAGAAACTATATTATTGTGCTCAATGAAACTGAATCAATGTTAGAAATGATTATGGGGTACTTCCAAATTTTTCTTAAGCAGAGTAGCTTGTTCTAGGACCCACTTTTTACACTTTTGAATTCCTCCTAAATCCTGTTACTAAAGATTCCAGTTAGTTGATTATGACTAATTAATATAGACCCAATAAAAACATATTTAAAAAGATAGTTTTAATCTGAATAATTTCTTTCCTTTCAGTACATGCATTTGTCATGCAATCCATGTTTATAAACAGTCATGGATTGACCAATGATATGAAAGTGGAACAACCTTAATAGATCTTTTTTTTTCTAAGTGGTTGTACCCCAAAATACAACAAAAAAATCTATCGCTACATTGTAAACATATATTTCCATTTTTGAGTAGCTAAAAATATCATGTTGTTTGTCCTTTCTTTGTGTTGTAGCAGTTCTAATTATCTGATACACAATAGTATTAATTAATAGAATGGAATATTTGTGACAGTTTTGTACATGTTCTTCAGTGTTTCGATAAATTTCACATAAGACATGAGCGGCACACATGTTTCCATTGAGCCATCCATGTTTCATTTTTACCATTAAATTACTTTTATTTTATTGGAAGAAACATTGAGCGTAATTAACTCATACATTTACTGTGATGTACTGTGCTAACTCGATTAAAAATGTTATTGATCTTTTATTATGAACATTTTAGACGTGGTCATATATTTAATTCTATAATGAGATGTTATTGAAAAAGATACACTACCCATTCTATATAAGTTCTAATGGGTAATGAAGAGTTTCTCTGGATATTTCAAAAATATTCAGACACCTTGAAAAATAATGTTGGCATTTAAAATTGGCAAATTCCACAAATTGTTGGGTTAACATTATATGGAATCTTGTTCATGCTTTACTAAAAAGATATGATTTAGTCTGGAACATTTATTTTTCAGCATTTAAGTCCAGATTTATTTATGTGTATGTGAGGAGATTTTGTTACCATTTTACCAAGTTTCTTTCATTATGTATTTATTTACAACTAGATGTGATGTTCAAAGCCTGAGAAATATTCATTTTTTTGTATCCATTGTATTCTGCTATTCAAAGCCATCCTATGAGATCGCAATAGACAAATATAATTTTCTAAATCTTTTGCTATTTTGAGTTGTATGGTTTATCAAACTGCTTTGTGATTAAGCTATTTAGTTTTAAAAAAAAGAATTTAAAAAAGCATAGCTCTTAAGTTGTGAGAGAAATAACTGCTGCTCTTCTTGTGGATAAGTTTATACAGCAAATAAGCTATAGCAAAGATGTAGACCAACATCAACCAACCATTGGATTGACCAAAGACACTAATATAAAGACTAAGGTCACACACATTTATTATTTATAAAACTTTACAAACGTTAATGATAATTCATGTCTTGTATTTTCCAATTCTGAATATTTTTTTAAATACCAAATAGTAGTTTAGAGAAGCTAAATTTACTTTAAATGATAATCACGCTGATATGAACAAAAACTAAAAAAAATTAATTAAAAAGAAAAGCTTTTTACGTCTGTTTACTGATAGATTACAGATTTTGTTAATTTTTTCCTAAGCTGTGATCGAATCTACCATTTAGTTTTTTCACCTGTGTGTTTAGGCCAGTTTTATGTATGTTTTTAAAAAAAAATTAATTACAAATGAAATTGTTTTAAAATTGCTAATGAAATATAGACACCCACAGTACAAGAAAAAAATAAAAGTGACATTAACTATATCAATATGAGCAAGTGTAAACATTGACATCTGTTAAACATCAATATTTCATTGTACATATAGTTCTGTGTAATGTCTACAGTTTTCTTTAAAAAAATTAATGGGTTTGGTCTGAGGTTAATCATCACATAATTTAAAAGATAACATTAGAATTAGAGCGGGAATTACTATAAGACAGAGCAAAACATTGAGGATGTCAGATTAACGCATTCTTTGGGTCACAATCTTAGCACAGAAAAATATAACTTGAATCATTGTTATAGATAAGTTATGAATGAAGTACATGTCTATAATATAATGGAAAGAATAATTACAAATGGTTTAGTTACCTGTGGAATACCAGCCTTTGGGTGAGGGGGGACAGGCACCTAATAAGGGCAACGTGAGAAAGCCTATCATCAGAAATATACTGGTTAACAAAAAACCAATATAATATAACCAGTTTGAATGTTGCTACATTATTTTAATGGCCGGTATCAGTACATGGGTAGCTTTAATATGGTGGATATCATTATACTGGTATGCAAAGAGATGGAATAGGCTGGCTTTTTGAGGCATTCGTTAAAACTGTCTCTGATAGTATGTCCAATATTTGGCAATGTGTTTGACGCTGTAAAATTTCATGTTGAACATTGCGCTCATAATCCCGTCCTGGATGGTGAAGTACTCTTTCTGCCAATCCCCATCTTGTATCTTCTTGCTTAATAACTAAAGGTGCAAGAGGCCTATTCATTAGTGTTAGATATATATTTGAATTAAGATTCCATATTATATTTATATCCTAGGTTTTAATAGAATAATTTTTACCCTCAGCAAAAGGTGCTGCATTAGGAAGAAGATTTCCTTACATTTGACGTCCTATGTGTGTGCTTAACAAGATAAAAAAAAGTTTTGATGGTTCTTTATATGTAGTCCCATCTTCCTATTTATGGCTGATATAGTTTTCCCTTTTTATGTAAACTTTTTGTCAGTGTATATATATATATATTTAAATATACACTATCTGGGGCAACGCAATCACTTTGTGCTTGTAAAATAGGACAAGAGGTGCATATATCTGTAACTATAATAATAATTCCAGATGGCGCTTCATGTATCCACCATATCATAAAGCGTATGAAATCAATTACCATCAAACACATGAATACCATTGACTATACAAAACTATTCAATCTCTTTTCTCAGTATCTCCATTTTGCCTTTCTTTTAAACATGGCTTTTAATTTGTCATTTAGTGGTGGGAAATGAATGTGTTATTTTATGTGCATTTGGAATTATAATATATATATATATATACTCATATACAGGTTGGCCCAGAATAAGTTTAAAAAAAAGTGAGTGCATCTATTACAATCAACTAAAATTACATACAATTTTTATAACTGTATACATAATAATAGACTGATTTACTTATATACCTATTTAAGTAAAGTACATTATTATTTCCGTTCGTCTTCTCTTATTTTTCACATTTCAATCAACAATGCATGTTTTGAAATTACTTGTTTATTTTTAACCAGAATGAAAAAAATCAGCCGAGAGAACCCTAGTATGATTAAAAATTTGCTCATTGAAAAACAATAGGTTTCTACTCTAGGTGAATAATAAATGAGTTTCTAAACATAGCCTGGAGCATAGCTGGTGTCAGTCGGGCTATTTAAAAATGATTGAGATCAAGGTTACAACATAATGAAGTGGATGTCCAAAGTCTGCTAGAGCATGACAGCACATTGACCGGGTGAGTGAGCTGATCCCTGGGAATTTGAAAGAGAAATGAGTATATCTCGGTTGTCTGTGCAACGTATTGTGAAGTAAGATTTACAACTTCCAACGTACATGCGTGTGATCAGACAGACACAACGAAATTTGCACATTAAAAAGTTATAACTTAGTTGGCAGCTACTGGAACGGTTTCCTAAAGAGTAGTTTACAAAGCATTTGGTTTACAGACAAAAAGATATTTACCGTTGTCATGCCCGTAAATTCTTAACATGATCGAGTATATTCGGTTGAATAAAAAATAAAAGTTTCAGAAACGAGAATATATGAATGGGGAAAACTAGTGTTGTGTTCCTTGACCCAGCCGCCAAAGTAAACTGAATATTATTGTGAACATGTTCTCAGATGAGGTTTGCTGCCTGACATTACAGCTTGATGGAGCTCTATCTCACAAAGCCACAAATCCTATAAACTTACTTGATCAGGAGAATGTTACCTGTTTTGAGCCATATGTGTGGCCACCAAACAGTCCTGATTTAAACAATGAATTATGCCATTTGGGATGAATTGCAAGAAAAAGTCTTCCGTCTGTGAAAATTTACCACAGTTGAGATGCCCAAATTGGCAATAATCGAATGGAGAAATCTAGGGCAGTGCTTTATTGACAGAAGCATAAATTAGTGGTGCCAAGGTTTACAAAAATTTGTTGAAGCAGTGGGGACACATTGAATTTGTTTTCTGATTTGCATTATGCTTGGCATACAACTGTAAATGATAAAACATTATTATATTAATTCAATTATATTAAATAACGATTTACTACAAGAAGTTCTCAATTGTTTGGGCCAACCTGTATATGTTCTTGATTTATTTTGTAAATAACGCTTTTACAATTTTTTATGTTGCCAATAACTAAGTTGTTATTAACAATATTCTTTCAATTTATTTTATTTTTGTAAGCGCCAAATATGTCCACCTTTAGCAGAGACCTTATATCAACAGGACTGTCAAGTATGTCACTATTTATTAATCTTTAATATCATTAATTGATCTTGCTGATAGAATAGACAGTATATGTAAAGCACTTCATCTAGTGCTCCTTGTTTTTTTGTGTGGTTTTGTTTGAAAAGCTCTGCTCTCAACTTTTTTTATTATATGTACATCTTGGCAACACAGAATGTAATTGTTTTACAAATGAATCCCAAAATGTGACAGCAAAGCATCCAAAATAATATAAAGAAAGTTAAGTATTGGCACTCCTATTTAGAGTTGGCACTCAATCTCTTACAGATACAGGGTCTCTGAATGTTATGCCATAAATTATGAATTTTAATACACATGATTTTGAAAATAAAATTGAACTCCTTTACTACCAAGAGAAGGAGTTTGTTAGAAGGGTCATAAGGGGAGTGACTGCAATCAGGTTAGCAAAATAGGACCTTACCTGAGTTTGTTAGAACTAGCTGATTTGAATTTTACATGTCTCTTCACTGCTGCTAATAAGCAAAACTACAGTTGGTGTTGATATGCACTGACCAATGAATAATCTGGAACTTATGTTTTAGATGGTAGCTTGTGAAGGAATGAAGTCCTCTTTGGTTTTCAAAACAAAAGCACCAAACTTTGTCATTTATTACAAATTTTGGCGTCTTCCTTTTGTCCACCAAAAAATACTTGACATGTATAAGATATGCTTGTATCCTAAGTTAATAAGATATGCTTTTACCCTAAGTTCAATGATTAAAATAACTTTTAACCGAAGTTGAATGTTATACAACATTGTATTGTAAGAGATGATGTCTGGAGCAGACAATAAATTCTTATTGCTGTAAATGAATAGCTATGTTATAAGTCATACAATTGTTATACTTGTTAATTAGTAACAAGTTTTTAAATACAAGTTTTCTGCACAACCTATGCAAGCACTGTAGATAAACTAAATTTTCTGGCAATATAATTATAATTAATTTAAACAATTTTGTTCATTCTTGCAATGAAATACTTTAGGCTTTGTTTTTAACTAATTCCTTTCTTTACCTTTGATTATAATTTTAATAATGTTAAAACTCTACCTACATAGAAAGAATTCATGTCAAACTGTCATGCTCTTGTACTTGATACATCTAGTGAAAACTGCTCTTCACTCATCACATTTCTGGGCATAGTATAGCAATAAATATACACACACATGGGTTATTGTAGACACAAGTTAAGAAATCACAATCCAAGTATTTATTGACAAAATAAATGAAATGATTGTAGTAAAGACATCAAAGTGTCTTGGTGTTTGTATACAAAATTTTGTTGAAATAACTATGAATTCATTTGAATAAATTAACTGAATGTTGTAGATGAAAATTTCTTTTTGACATTGGACTTGCCTTCATTGTATTAATTGTTGAAAGCAAACAAAATAGGTGTTATGATGTAAAATGTCATATTTGGCAAGGATACTTTTCATGGTACTGACAAACTCTTGCTCTATTCATGTCTGAATTTTTCATTATTCTTATTAGTGAAGGGTGAAACAAATTAAAATGAAGGGAAAATAAAATCGCTTGATGTGATTTTAAATTTCAACCACTGTTTGAGTTTTAATTTTGATTATTGTGCCACAAATAATATAAGACCTTTCATCCAGAATGATTTTCACCTTACAATCATTAGACATGACTAACATCTCATGAAAGGTATGCTAATTTTTGTTTTTTAATAGACACAACAGTATCCTGACATTTAATATTTGAGGTTAAACAAAATTAAGACATTTTTTGGATATAACAAAATTAATGTAAGTGGTTTGTTTCAAAAGTTTTATTCAGTGTGTCTTTAGCATGTTCTGTCATGATTCATTTGTTCTTTAAGTCATTTTAGACTAACAAATTTCAACATTGATTAGACACCTTTACTTAATTTTTTGAAACATTTTTTCTTAAAATTACAAACACAGGTGTCCTCTCAAACATAACTATTCAATAAGTTTCTTAAAAAAGAAAGCATACTAGTATTATGTACCTGTAACTCTCTAAATATGTAGTATTGTAAGTCAAATTTAACAAAATTATAATAAGCTTTAAAAAGTTGTACTAAGATCTAGGGCTTCCTCATTTCCTATAAAAATGCCTGTTAAAATTGCATTAGTGGAAAGTGCGTTTTCTATTACAGTGAGAGAAGCAAAAACTGTAAAATTTCTCTTATCATTTTATAAAATGTTGAAGTTGTTCAATAGACTACCGGCATAATTATAAATAAAACAAGCACATGATTATGAAGGTGACAATCACATTTTGTTTAAAAAATATGGCTTGAAAATATATCTTCATCATCTGCACCTCACAACTACATGACATCTTGAAAGACTTGCACAACACAAATTCACATTCCCTTAGCAGGCAGGCTATGGTATATATTTATACTTGTTTATAGCAAAAAATGACTATAGAAATAGAAAATATTCTTTCAGGCACACACACTGGTTAAAAGACCACAAACTGTCAATAAACTAAATAAGTAGATAAATGTTGGAATACTTAAGTTTTCATAATCACAAATTTAGTGAATTGATAATAGGTGACTTCATCCTTTTGTTACTAAAACCAAAAATATTCTCAACAAAACATAATCAACCTAAGAGCCATAACTTAAAATTTTGTATAAATATTTTAATGTAAATACACATATAACTGGCTTTCATTTTGATGTGCTATTTGATATTTCATGAGTGAAGGGATAATTTAATAATTTATTTACCATCAAACATCAATGGGATATTACAAAAATAATTACTAGTATTTTTTTTTACTATTTCCTATTTTTTGAAGATTTTTTGGAATGTTGCCAGAAAATAAAATTAGTTTTTTTAAAAATCCTAGTGATGAAACACTAACATAAAATGTGACTACACTATCAGGACAGATTTTCATTGGGGGGAAGAGTGGACGACGACATTCATCACATTATCTTCAAGGATTAAGAAATAGGAATGTTATAAATATTCTACAAGTGAAAATCACACTTTCTGTGCTTTAGCAACTGAGTGGCCAGCCACAGATGGTCCTTTCCCAGTTCCACTTTCCGAAGCACCCATTTTCTTGCGCAAAATTTCAGCCATTCCAGGCAGACGAGAGAAATAGTTCCTGGCAAAATTGTGTTTTTGTGTAACCTTGTGGATGAAAACCTGACCATATCCCTGTGGAAATTGTAAAACAAAATGTATCAACAAAAGATTTTGGGAACTTCTTTTAGTATAGGTCATTTTGGGCAAGTAAGGCATAGTTTGAGAGATAATTTTAGTACAGTAATACCTCGAACGTTCGCGACGTTAGGTTCCAGAACCCGCCACTGATAAGGAAGAATGGCAAATGGTTGGTACGAATGCTAATAAATGCTTAATTCTACTGTTTAATCCCTAACTAATACCCAAATTATGCTCCCAGTACACTATATTATACAGTATTGATTATCTATAAACAATAGCAGAAAATTTATAATTTTCTAATAATTATGCAACCATTAGTGTTCGAAAGGGAATAAATTTTGCGAAAGGATATCACATCGGAATAGTATTTTACATGAAAAGGAAAGTTTTCATAAGAAAGTAAAGTTTTTTTACATTAATTTTTTAACTGATTTTTTATATTTGTAGGTCTTTAAACCTTCTCGCCTCCCCCAAAACAAAAAAATTTTTAGCAACAAAATGTTTAATAACAATTTTCCACTTCATCTTGATTGATTAATCGTTTCTATATTTTTATAAAGAACAGCTAAGGGGCCATTCATCAATGAGGGGGGAGGGGGGGGGGGGGTCCACATTTTTATGATAAGCAATGTGACATCAATTTAAAAGTGAAACATTTTGAAAAGAAATTGCACTTAATACTTAATAACATTGAATAAAAATTTTTAACAATCTTTTATACAACATTTTTAATTATTTTATTTTTAAACTAAAATCACTGATAGAATAAGTACAGGTATGGGAGATCCGAAAAATGGCCTCTGATAAAGTTACAGGTCGCAATTAAGGGTGTAGTGACATTGACAGTCATGAGAATTTATGTCGAAATGTGAAGATGGAAGTCATAAGATTAGGGCTTCTTTGTGACCTGGGATGGAATGAAAAATGGTTGCAGTTGGGGGAGTGGAGTAATCTCAGTAAATGTTCTAAGCAGGGATTCTTAATTTTTGCAGCACTGTATCCCCTCTCAATTTCAAAACATTTCCTGCAGCCTCCTCCTTTTCCCAATTAATTATATTGTAATAAAACTTTCAAAATGAAAATATTTAAATAATTTAGCTATTGTAGTTTTATTTAAATTTATAGAAACAAGAAAAAAATTACCAAAGCAAATAATGTGCCAACAATACTGCTACATACTACAAATCAAAATGCATAAAAACTAATTTTAAAAAAAAATGGGCAGCAACCACTAGCAATGGCTGCAAATGCTATTTTTGGGTCTTCCACACCTCTGGGGGTGCTTTCCCCCCTGGGTAAGAACCACTGTTCCATGGAAATGACTCTGACACTGGTGCAGTAATTGGATATCCATGGGAGGTGAATTTTTAAAGGGTTTGTCAAGGAAAGTAGTGGATGGAGAGATTTTTTTAATAGGTGGGGTGGGGGGGGGTGACATTTTAGGGGGGTTCTAACTTGTAATTTATGGATTTCCTCTAAACTAATAGTAATATTGCTTAGAAAACAGGTACATCTGATTTATTAGTAATATTAGCATTTTTTAGTTTTAGAACATATGATACTTTATAGAATTATAACGCTCACTGAAAATTAAAAAAAAAATCCATATTGCCTTAGATTTATTTTTAACACATACAATTTGATTTGTCATTTTCTTATTTAATGCTTTCTATTATGAATAATTGCTCAATACTTTAAATGTTAAAAAAAAAAAACCAATCCTATCCCTACCTCTTCCAAGCTAAACAGCTTCTTGTGAGCTTCAGCCTCATCATGCGTTAGCAAAATACAGTTCCAGGGAGACCACTCCTGGTGTTTGTCCCATCGGGCCAGTACAAGGTCATATATATCATTCCATGCACTCAAAACACTTTGATTGCTCCAAATATTCTCAACTAGGTAGCGGAGATCAAGTTCCTAGTCAGAAAATAAACCATTATACTCTCATTATGCATATAAAACTGTATAATAAATTATATTACTATATAAAATATATACATTGCATACAATTTATTTTGAAAATATACAATAAAGTTTCAAGTGTTTAACTCATTTGTGTAAGTGTAAAATTCACAGAATATTGAATACAAGGCAAAAATACAAAAAATTCATTAATTAATCTTATTATTGACATCCAGAATACCATGCACAACAATATTTTCGACCAGTTTAAAATTTCTTTTTTTTCATATATACACAGAAGTTTGAAATAAAAAAGAGAATACAAAATTAGAACTGCCCGACTTTATCACATTATCATTAATTAAAACTCTTATCAAAAAGCACAACAATATATATTTTATGGCTTTTCCTTGTTTGCCTATAAATTTTTCCCTCATATATTTAATGTTGGATGGAAATCAATAAAAAAAACAGTTATATATTTGTTGTTAACTTCATATTTAGAATAGCTCTTAAATTGTTTACTCAAACTAATTTTTAAAAAAAATAATCATCAGGGTCTGTTACATAGTTTTTACTGCCTCCACATAAAGTATCTTCCCATACTGCTATCCCCTCTCACCTGCAGTAGGTAACATATGCTGCTACCATCTTGGATTGCCTCCTCTGACTTTCGCAAGGCTTTAAGCATGACACGGTAATAATTGTGGTCTTCTCTTTGCCTGCCATCATTTTCAATCTTTTCACATCTTCTGCAGCGACCAACATTGCTTTTATTTGAAGTGACAAAAAACTCAGTAGAGGGTAGATATGAACCACAACTTTGACAATAGTTAATATTTTTTCGTAAGGTGCTTGGGTCCTGGGGAATCTGAAATAATCATCATTTTTAAAAGTCACAAAAGACTTTATAATTAAAATGTAATTTAATTATAGCTAATTATACTTCTATGAGATTATTTTCTTGTATTCAGATTTTTAGAAATTTCAAGGAAAATTGTAGAAAAGAAGCTACAGTTTGATATATTTTACCAAAATATGCATGTCACCATCAGTTTTGTCATCAAATTGATAGTAATGTCTAAGAAAAAGAATAGAATTCCTAAAAGTGTGCAAAACAAACCTTGAGGAACCTAGCAGCCTCAGGGTTGAAGGTAGGTGTCTTGATATACTGTAAGAAAAGGGTAGAAATCCTCTTTCGTAGACCATTTAGATTGACTTCTTTGACACCTCTCATCAATAGATCTGCCTCACGATCAATGAGTTCTGTGATCTCTTGGGTCAGTTTGCAGTCATGTTCCTAGTATACAGTTCAAATATTTTACTTTTTTTGTCACTATCAGCTACTTTCTTATTTAACTGACTGAATGAAATTTCATATTATTTGACAGTTCCCACAGTAAATATGACATACTTACTAATCTTACCACAACCATTTAAAGTCATACTTAATTTACTTTTTAAAGAAGACAAAATGTTAAACCAAAAATGTTACCTGCACCTATTTCAAAACTACTAACTTTGTCTGTATCTAAAAATCTTAAGCCTTACTGAAATCATTGCCAGTTTGTCGACAGAAAAAAGGAATAATATAAGGGACTGTGTTCAAGACATGCGAAGGAAATTGTGGAACAAGATATGTTTAGGCTTGAAATGAAAAATACAGGATAATTAAATGGACATCTGGACTAGATGCCTTCTTCAGCAGACAAGACTAAATAAGAAACAACAAAGAATTAGAATATAAATACAAAAAAACTAATGTGTTGAAGATCTTAATTTTGGAAATGAAAGTGCTCTATTTGTATTTCCAGCTTTTTTAATAAACTGTATTTAAAGCTCAACATTCTGTGTTGTTAACCTTGACTGTGTGTTTTAGTGTCAGTAAAACATCCAATCGTTCATCTTGAGTCAGATATTTCATATTGATGCTGTTGTAGATGTCTCTCAGCTCCTTTGCTCTCACAGTGTAGGGTGTATCCATGAAGGTCAGTTTACCATCATGACCAGCCCACTTTTTTGGTGCAGCCGCCTGTTAAAAAAATATACACATTATAACAGACTCTAATGGGACATCAAACCATTTATCAGAATGTTCTTTCTGATCCATTATAGATGTCCAGACAGCTGTTAAATGTTTAAGTGCAATAGTGAGATATCTAAATATGGCATATGGCTTGTTAAAGTTAAATAAATATTTCATGATTTTTTAGGCCAGAGAGAAATCATGTAAGTTTGCCTGCTTTCTTGTATTTGGATCACCTTGAAAATCTAAGCCCCTTGCCAAGTTATAACTGTAAACATGTAATGCTATTAATGTACACAAAATTAGTATCCAAGTATTCAATACCTTTTCTAGGAATGCCATAATGCGCTTGTCTCTGTTTTCAAGGTTGGCCTCATTTTTGTGCCGCTCAATTGCTGACAAAAGTTCTGTCTCTTGATCCAAAAGCATGCAAATGGCCGCCTTCCGCTCTGCTCCGGTCAGAGTTGAGTTTATTCTTTCCATTTCTTCTACTCGCCACTCTAGAAGAAACAGATACAATACAATACAAAATTAATTGTAACTTGAAAAATAAATCTAGTAAACTAACTAAATGAATGACTTCTTTCAAGAAAAGTTTGAAAAAATCTTAGCTTGACAGTTTACAAAATAATTAATTCTTTTTGGTCAATGAGTATCATTTCAGACTTACAAAAATAAGAGATTTTTACCCTGTGTTGACAAGATCAGCATGCTAGAGAAACAACTCAAAAGTATGATTTAGGCTAGCAATTAATTACTTCCATCTGTGATGACAGGATAAGCATGTTAGAGAAACATTTCAAAAGTATCATATAGGCTGGCAATTAATTAGTTCCATCTGTGTTGAAAAGATAATTTGATATTTTTAGTTTATCACTGAAGACTTATAATTTAAACTTACTCTCTAAACAATGAAGCAGCATATCGAAATCAGACTTAGATTGTGGATTGATCCTCCTGGCGTATTCCCTCTTAATGCGCTCTTCTTTTTCTTTCTTTTTACGTAACTCTTCCCGACGTTCCCAAAGCAATCTTTTTTCTTTGTCCTCCTTTAACTTCTTAACATAACGTTTGGCTAGCCATCGACGAAAGTTCTTTTGCAAAATAATAACCTGAATATTTTTATAAAACAGAATTATTTTTTAACACTTGTCACATTAATTTTGAATAGCATTTAATTTAGTAAACAAATAATCCATAATTTAATTGCTGAATTGACTGGATTAAGAGAGGACTTCCTTTCAACAGTTGCCAGGATTTAAATAAGAACTCACTTTACTAAGAACAATGGCTGCCCTTTCATCAGCAGTTTCATATTGTCCCGGTTCTAACAGCTTGTCTTCTGCATTTGAAACATAGAACCCTACTCCAGTCATCTGAGTACTGGTAGTATTGCAGGTTTGTTGAAGCTATTCAGTTTGCAGAGTTGAAAATATGAATAAATGAAAAATGGGAGCATGGTTGCTACAACTGTTGTTGAAATTTACAAAAATTGGTTGTAATCTTCAAAATACAATAAAAAGTACATAAAAGTTAAGGTGAAGTTTGCAAATTATAACATTGTAAAATTATTATTTCTTATGAAAAACTGGAATATTTAGGATTATCAATTTTAAAAATGTTAACTCTGATATAAGATCAGATAATCTCTATTTGTTTTATGATTTTTTTAATGCAGTTTTCTTCATTTGGTTGTAAAACATATCATCCTATATATTAGGTTTACAATCATAATTTAACTTAACATTAATAATACTATCTTACCATGTTCTTTTGTTCACAGGTCTGAGTATCTCTACAAAACCTCTCCTGAGTGGGAGGTGGTCTTTGTTTCTGCATCGTCTGGGCTGAGGCATTATGGAATTCTACTCCTGTGTTCTTGTTTCTAAAGCCTCCTAAAAATGGCTTTTTGGTCCTTGACCTTTCAATTTCTACCACAACATCTTTCGTTGCACAATCTTCTGCTCAAAAGGAAATAACTTCTCATTTAAAAAAACAAAAAAACAAGACATGGCAAGGACTATGTTCATAATTAAATTGAGGTTCAAGAAAGTGATTTTCAAGTATATCTGATTGCATATATTTGGAGAAAACAAATTGTGACCAGTTATCTTTAAAGAAATAGCTATAGGCTACCAGAGAACATTAGTGGTTGATTTTATGGACTATTTAGCAATATCATACAACATTAGGTTGATTTGAATAACTATTTAGCTATATCATAGATACTAGAGGTTGATTTGATTGACTATTTAGCTATACCATAGAACACTAGTGGTTGATTTGATATCATAGAACACAAGTATTTAATTTTTTAAATGGTATTTTTTAAAAATCATGTGTTTAATTAAACCTAATTTAAAAGTAATTTTTATAGCGAAAACAACAATTTTAAAGAAGTTTCTATGGACAATTTAACATATTCCTTTGTTTGCATATTTTCTCAACTGAATTCACAACATCCATTATATAATACTTTGAGTCAATATTCAGGGAGTAAAACATTTATAAAAGACAAGGGGATTTTATTTTAAAGGTCTTTATCCTTAAAAGAGTTAAGATAATAGCTAAACTGACCAGTCATGACTCTGACTGTTATAACGTCAGGCATATGATATTCTTGACGAGGCCTGTAAGGTTTGAGTGGTGTATTCACTGGGTCAGCTGACTGGATCTCCAGCTGTACTGTCCCATTGGGCCCCACCCCAAGGTCAGCTAGTGTTGTTGTATTAGCCATAGATTTCCCTATTGGCATAAATCATAAACATTTTATTAAAACATTTGTCATCATCAACATTTTATGTTTCTTAAATCATCTTTAAATATACGTAAAATTTTTGTAGCAGCTCACATCATAAACGATTTTTTTGTTAAGTAGAGCCACAAGCTGTTAATTTTTAAAAATGGAGTGCAATTTTTATTTTTTTTTATTTTAAATTTAGGCTAATCTCTGTTTAAAGATACATTTCAGTCTAATTTAAATGGTTAAATTACTACTATCAGCTCACTTTAACCATTTAACTTAAATATTTAAAAAACTCTTACCATCAAAAATAAGCATGATTAGAGATGATGGCATCTTCAACTCATATGCAAAATGAGTTTTTAAAGTCTCTAATGTCTGTCCTAATGTGCAGGCTAGAGTGACAACTTGGCCACTTGGCATCATCACAAATTTCACTAAAATCAAATTTTATTATATATGAACACATAATAAAGGTATTAATCTACTTAAAAAGAAATAATAAATGTGAATATTGCAACTTTGAAAGTATATTTCTTTAACTTATATTACATTAGATAAATCTGTTAGATACCTGTAACTGTAGCATCCAGATTTACTTGATATGTAGCTTCCATTGGTTCAACTTTTTGTGCATCTGGCTGGCTTGCTCTCACCTCTGTGCCCACTGCATTATCTGACATATTCTGCTCTTGTTCTATATGGACAATTATGATTATTTAAAAAAATCTTTGCTACATCTGATCCAAAACATATTTATAACTTATATTAATGCAATAAATATATAAATATAGTTAATTAAATTTTGATTTTACAGTTATAACAAGGCCTACCTATTTCTGCCTCGATTCTTCTTTCATCTGATTTTTGAGATTTAGGACTCTGAGCATCCTAAATAAGTAAATTGCAATGATAATACTTCATAATCTACATAAATAACTTATTGATGATAAAAAAATACTACTTTTGTATCAAGGAGTCCTGCAAAAAGGATTTGTATTTAAAATCTAAAGATTTAATTTCTCACATTTGTCAAGTTAAGATACACCAAATTTATTTTGATTTTCTTCATCTAAAAGAGTTATTAAATCAAATGACTCTGCAACTCTGAAAGTAAATTGCTTTGAAAATAATTTGAATAGCCCCTATTTTCTAACAAGAGAATGATTATGATTATTACAGTAGAGCATCAATTTTTCATATGCTTACTATCATTGGTTAGTTGAACTGACCTTATCTTTTATTATAACTATTATAGCATGTGATGCACTTGGCATGGAGCATTTTATATAAATTAAAAAAAAGTAAATTGTTGTTTGACCCCCTGACGCACAATCAAATAATATGTAACTTAGGATACATGTGACCATACACTGAGTGACCAGACACTAATAATGTGATATGCAAATTTTTTAATTAATATAAAATGCAGAAGTTATGCTTACATAGATAAGCCGACTTCATTTATTTTTAGAATAAACCTTTTAGACAGAACAAAAACTCCAGTCCTCACTTTTTTTTAAAAACATAAATCACTGTATAAAATGTAAAATAAAGCATCATAAGTGTATAACTATAAGGTAAGAGCCGGAATTTTATGCACCAATTAAATTCATTAATTCAACCTTTCTGTGTTTGGTTATTTGAAACACATATTGTACCAAATAATTTTGAAAATTGGTGCATACTGTCTTTGTCTTTAAAAAATGACATTTATTTATAACATATAGAAATAAAAACTAAAATATCATGAAATGTAAATTGGCTTTACCTCTTCTCTTGTATCATCTTTGTTATAGTTAACATCCATCTTTTCTTCATCAACAAGTACTTGTCCTTCTGCATCTTGTAAACTTTGCCTTTCCTTAACGTCTTCTTCTCCAGTCTGTTCTTTATCTTGATTATCCACTAAGATATCCTCCTCTTGCACTGTCTCTTCATAATTATTTTCTTGTGGTCTTTCTCCCTCATCTTCTTTATCTCCATTATTTTGTATTTTATCTTCTCCATAACTCTTTTCTTCCTCTTCTTCATGTACCTCCAGAACATGTTCTTCTTTTGTAACCATTTCTTCCCTTAAACTTTTTTGTAAAGTTTCTTCTCCATTCTCCACATAAACATCAAAATCTTCTACCTGTTCTTGTTTATTGAGGTCTTCTCCATTTTTATCTTCTGCATTTTCATCATCAATTTCCGTTTGTAAATTTTCATTCAAGTCAGTTGATGGGGCACCTGGTTCTTGATCTGCCATACTTAACTGATGAAATTATTGAAATAAATCTATAAAAGTAATAAAAGGCTTGGCAAATTTTGGGTTAACGGTATGGGTTTGGCCAAGAGTTTTCTCACTCTAAGAGCAGTAACGTCCCTTTGGGGTATCACAGTCCTGGTCTTAGAGTGAATAGACCAATTGTTGGACCTGAATAATGTGCATGATAACTTTCCTGTTCTTCACTGAGCATTACTTGCATCATAAACTAAACCTGACAACCGATATGGTAAATATGAAGTATATCAAACTGATATTTTCCATTCATTTTTTATTAAAATTCAACTTACTAGTTTAAAAGAAATGAAAAAAAGAAACACGTACTTGCTGATACCCCAAGACCTATTTTGGTTTTTAAAAAAAATTGCATTAAAATGGCTATTTTTGATTAGTAGAAAATTGAAGTACCTGTATGCTAAAACTTCGGTAGCAAAAGGGAGACTACTACTTAATTTTATGGGAAATGGGTGTTGGATCTATAGCTTAGACATATTTGTAATCTTGAAGGCATTTAAATAAATCAGACTATTTTCATTTGAGGTTTAAAAACACTGTAGAGTCCATAATATCATAAATTATTATAATTTTCCGTGTGCTAAATATCGGAGTTTCATCAAAAGTCATAAGAGTTAGACATGTTAGTCATTTGCAAAAGTGGAAAGTTCAAAATATTGTGAACACAAACATAACAATCAAAACCTTTTGAATATGACACTATGGGTGGAAGTTGACCTGAGGGAAACTCAATAACGTATATAGGCCTACCGCCAGCCTTACCGCTAACCCAAAATCAAAATCAGCCAAAGTCAAAGGCTTACTTACTTACTTACTAATAATAAACAATAATACACATTCAATTCATAATTGTCATGTATATTAATCCATTAACTTAAAAAGAAATGAGGCTATATAATTAATTCAATATGAAAATAAATCTGTAACACATACACACAAGAAAAATCAAATACTATACAAATATCAATGGCTACATAATATTACAAATAGGCCTACATTAAAAGTACTACACAATTTTGTTGTTATTTCAATTTTAATATGTATGAATAACTTATTAAAATTTAAAACCATTCTTTCGTAGTTTTTATTATTAAGTATTTATAATAAGCCTAATGATAGGTAGTGATACACATTTCACTTGATTATTACAACTTGGTCAACTGACGTGATGTAACGGAGACTGGCTGCAGTTGCTGGCTAGCGGCTATGTATCATAATTTTCATAATCATTAATGATCTGATAATTAATGTATGCAAAAAACATTTGGTCCTCTTCGTCTTTATTTTAATTAAATAATGTAGGTCTATCATAATTTTTTTAGAAATATTGACATTTTCATAAAAGTATACGTGAATTCATATATTATTAATACACATTTCAACCAATAATATCTTAAACACGGCAACTAATTGTATTCTACCTATGCCTATAGCTGTTGTCACTGTCGGCATGCCGCCATTATTGTTGACTAGTTGCTAAGGTAAGAAACGATTTAAAAATGGACAGATTTTTATTATTAGCTGAGTTAAAATTTTAAAAGCTGCGTTTAAGGCATCAAAATGGTTTTTGAAGGGAATTTCATTTGTTGAATCTCTGTAAACTAGAAATTTAATTCTACGTTTATTATTTATGTAATTAAAAAAATATTTTTTACTTGCTTTTATTTAAAAAAAGTATTTTGAATATTTAAAATAGCCAGGTTTAAAACAGTCATTTCTAAGGAAAACAAAATCTGGCTATTTGGCTGCTATGGTCGCGGGTTTTATAAACCTTAATTATTTACAACTGTCTACGACATAAATATCATAGTATTATTTAAGTATAAGCATTTGTGGTAAAAATACATTTTCAAAGATAACTGTCAAATATTTTCAATACAAAATATTGAACGATTATACATTATTTCTATTTAAATATAAAAAAAATCCATTGATGATTTCATTTGGCATAAGTCATAAGTTAGCTGTTACTGGTGACTTACTACTACATCATGATATCACTGCAGACTACTGTGACTAAATACCTCATTTAATCTACTTCTCACTACTCATTTACACATCAATCATTTCGTCTTATCTTGTTCTCAATATATTTCCCAGAGAATATTCAACCACTTGAAAATAACTTTTTTTAATGATAATTAATTTTGACATTTCTTGGTCTAATTTTATTTAACATAAGTAAAGGTATTAAAAGAGCCCCTTTCCTAAATTAACTAAATAAGTTCATAAAATTGGTATAATTTTTAATCCGTCGTCATGCTTTGTTATTTATATAGCTAAGGCTAAGTAAACAACTTTCAGATGATGAATGTGACAAAGGGTACCAAGCGGACTCTGTTCTGCAATACTAATCGTAATGAATCGTGCCCTAGAAAACTATCAAAGCTTGATGATAATCAGGCTGATAGAAATGAAAGTGCTGTTATATTTAAAAATGGATTGCCAGTACTTCCTCCTATAAAGAACTATGACTTTTCATATGATCCATGGCAGAAGAGCAAACTTATGACTCACAAAAGAGTGAAAGAACAGAATCGAGTCTTAATGAAATACTTGTAAGTGATAATAAAATTTGTATTTCTTATCAGTGTTTGGCTTCATGCAGTGGCAGAGGCGTAGCGAAAAAGGACTGGGGGGGGGGGGGGCAGGTGGGACAGATGTCCCTGGGCCCCAGCTAGTTAGGGGTGCCAAAATGTGCTTTGATATTATTTTATTGATGAAAGTAATGGGTTTGAGATTTTTAAAAAGAAAGGGAGGCGTTTTAAAATGAATCTTGTCCCCAGGCATATATTTTTTGAAAAGTCTAAGAAACTTTATAATGCAAAAATCTCAATTATTTATATTCAGGACTATTAGTTTAGTACCTCAGTGTTTTTCAAAAGTAATGCAATGAAACTCATTTTGCAAAATAAAAGAAGGATCTCAAGCTAGTATTAAAAGTCAGATACCATTTACACCTGCTATGGTGTAGTTGGAATTTGAAACGTTGTCTGCCCTGAAAAATAAATCCTTGTATTTCATAATTTTAAATACACATATCATAGTTATTACTGGTGCACATTTAGCAACCCACAATGCAACTAGGGCTATCAATATTTACCTACAGTTCTGAAGGTGGCAAAGAAATTTATTGATGTTTTAAAGAGAAATCTTCAGTTATAATGCAACATAGTACAGTTATGTTTTAAAATAAACACAATTATACTTTATTAATGTATTTAAGATATTTGTGTTAACTTTTTTAATAAAAAGTATTTTAAATTTCATTGATAGCCAGTGCCAAGCATTAAAGGAAGCTAGAGAAGAAAGAATGCGATTTAAACAATTGCAACTAAGAAAAAAACAAGAATGTGAAGTTGAGCCGCCTTTAAGGCCTGAGGTACCTCAATAGTTAGACTGTTTATAATTTAATGCTGAATTATTTCTGAATGGATCTTTGTCGCTGCTGCTATAAATACAAATTTCTCAACTTTTTGTAATGTATATACATTTTACCAAACATCCTTTCAAGATACATTTTTTACTCCATATCTATAATTTGTCCAAAAAGAGGCAGTAGGACTATAAGCAATTTATGATATAGGCCTATATATGAGAATTTTCATAAAGATTATTGATGTCTTTAAAAATCTTTTAAAGTCGTTGTATTTATGACATCCAACGTTTGAGAGTAATTATGATTATAAAATCTTTTTGATTTAGTTCATGCCCTCTGAAGACCATTGCTTAAAGGTGAGTTTGAAAAAAAATTACCATCTGTTGTAACTAATATAAGAAATATATAATAAATGCAAATAATTTTATTTTCTGTTTCATTGTATAAAAACCTTTCTCTTATTCATTAGTATACTCTTATAGATATTAAAATGTTATAATATTTATTAAATTTAATGTTAAGTCCAGCCTTTCTCAACATAGGTTTTCCAAATAGATATAGGGCCTATATATAAGCCTGGTTGAGTTAGAACAAGATCCAAAAATGCAGTTATCACATTTTCTCTTAGCCTAAATCGCTAGTTAACAAGAAAAGTATATTACGCTATTTTAATCTATTATTTACTAGGTTTTCGTCAAAATTTTTTTTTAGTAAAAGACTTTTTATATAATATTTGAAAACTGTATTGACATTCACTCAAATCTCTTTATGCTACCTATTGGCCAGCGTTAATGATAAAAGCATTCGTATTTAAATAACCATGAACATGGAAACAAAATTTTGGGACATGCTGGTTTAGGCTATTAATAACTTTAAACATAAAATTCCATTTTGAAACATAGGTCTACATAATTTAGAATAATATAAATTTAGGAAGTTCTGGAAAATTTTAGCAGCGGTTGATTACTTTGAAATGTACTTTTGTTAATAGAATATATATCTAATTGTAATACTCCACTTTTCTATAGATGAACTATTTGGCGCTCAAGAAATTTATCATGAATACGCCAGTAGCTCCAATGGATCAAACATCACATGACCGTATTGTCAGACTCATACCAGAAAAGCTGCGCACTGGTCCTGTTAAGGAGAAAAAAATTAAAGAACTTTTTGAAGAGGTCAATGTCATGTTTGTGAAAAGTATTGAAATGTCAAACAGTAAGTAAAGGGGTCAAAATATTTGTAGAAAATGTGATGTTGATAATGAGACATTAGTTTGTGTAAGAAAATGTATTTCTTCTTTCATTATTTCAGAGACAAACATTGACCATAAATGTATAGAGTGTAAAATTTACAGCTGGCCATGTAGTACATTTAATCTTTACTAGTCTCAAACTTTGTCCATATGACTCACAGATATAAGTGGAACCAGGGAGAAAAACTCTGTTTTACACGCTTGATTCCCATGTGGTACAAAACCACCAGTCCTTCTTTGAACTTGCCCCTAAGGAGGTCATTTGCTTGCTACTCAATGACCTCTAGCTGCAGTTCATCTGGGCAACTGGCCACATCTGCTTCAAATGGGTTTTGAAACAGTCTCACTTCTTCTGCCTTTGAAACCAAGTCAGAAAACCGCTGCTGAAACTGCAGCTGGAGGTCTTTGATGATCTTGCATGCTTCAGCCATGAAGACCTTGCACAGCTGAAAGTGCAAAATGTTGTTGGCCTTTACGTGTTCCATAAACAAGACGACTTTGGATCCGAAGGCCTTTAGGTGGGTGTATAGATCTGAAGACCTTTAGGTGGGTGTATAGATCTGAAGACCTTTAGGTGGGTGTATAGATCTGAAGACCTTTAGGTGGGTGTATAGATCCAAAGACCTTTAGGTGGGTGTATAGATCTGAAGGCATTTAGGTGGGTGTATAGATCTGAAGACCTTTAGGTGGGTGTATAGATCTGAAGGCCTTTAGGTGGGTGTATAGATCTGAAGGCCTTTATGTGGGTGTATAGATCTGAAGACCTTTAGGTGGGTGTATAGATCTGAAGGCCTTTAGGTGGGTGTATAGATCTGAAGGCCGTTATGTGGGTGTATAGATCTGAAGACCTTTAGGTGGGTGTATAGATCTGAAGGCCTTTAGGTGGGTGTATAGATCTGAAGACCTTTAGGTGGGTGTATAGATCTGAAGACCTTTAGGTGGGTGTATAGATCTGAAGACCTTTATGTGGGTGTATAGATCTGAAGGCCTTTAGGTGGGTGTATAGATCTGAAGACGGTGGGTGTATAGATCTGAAGACCTTTAGGTGGGTGTATAGATCAGAAGACCTTTAGGTAGGTGTATAGATCTGAAGACCTTTAGGTGGGTGTATAGATCAGAAACTAGATTTTCCTCTCCTTGTAGTTTTAGGTTCAGAAAATTTAAATGACTCGTTATGTCTGCAGCTAAGAACAATTTCCATACCCACTCTTCATCAGGAAGTCACCTATTTCCTTTCTTTACTTAAATACTCCGCTCAGAACTTTCTCACAACTTAGCCATCTTAGTGCTGTGTAATATGTTAAATCTTGCGGTTATGTGTAATGAACACAAGCAGTTGAGAGGTGGAACAGCTGTCCAGCGATTTATCCATTGCAATTGAAAAATGGCAAAACTTCGCAATCAGACGCTAACTGACACCAACACCTCCTCATCGCAGCAGTCAACTGCAACTGGCAATCTGTGATCAAAATAATCAAGTCTTGAACAAGCAGCAAACCATTAAAAAAACTCTGCCACTAGATGGCGTTATATCATCTCATTGACAGTGAACGGACGTAGAAAAACTAAGCAGCAAATAAGGTTTTGTAATGTAGTGATCGGTTGGAAAATATAACGCACTAAAGCATGCCTCTATTTTAATTTGGTAAAAACATAATGTCCACATAAGCGGCAGCTGATCTTGGCAGGATGCACGTACATTTCTGTTTTTCGTAGACAAAAAGGTCTCCAGGGGCCGGATGAGAGAGCCAAAAACTTGATCACAAGCTGGGCAATGTGTTAGATGTTGTGATTAGTCATTTGATGTTCGCTGGTTTCAAAATGAATTAACTTTAAAAAAAAATCAGCCCTGAAAGATAAATATTGAATTTGTTTTGTTACCAGTACAGCATATTCTTATCAAGCCTGAAGTTAAAGGACTAGAGACAGAAAAAGCTGGACCTCCACCAAGTGAACCTTTGTAAGCCAACCATTTTAGGTGGAAGAATCTTAAAAAATTAGATAATTATGTAAGAACATTTTGAAAACTGTATCCGGAATGTGTTTTCATTTGTTCAATGGGAAACAGTATGTCTATTATTTAATGATTTGCCCTTAAAAATTCCATAACCTTATAAGTAAAATGGACGCTTCACTGTTATAGCCATCCTAAAGGTTTATGTACAATGGATGCTTCACTTTTATAGCCATCCTAGAAGTTTATGTACAATGGACGCTTCACTGATATAGCCACCCTAAAGGTTTATTTACAATGGACGCTTCACTGTTATAGCCATCCTTAAGATTTATGTACAATGGATGCTTCACTGTCTCTTTTTCAGGGGTCTCAACTTCAGAAGGCCATGGCACGATGAATATCTGGAGAGAAGAATGAAAATATTCCAGACATTAAATCTACTGAACCCAACGCATACGGCTGTCTTAGAGTTTTGTCAGTCTAGTATAGCAAAATATAGTTTATTGGAGATATCTCCCTACAGGTAATACAATGACACAGCTGTACAAGAGAAGACAAGAGATACAATGACAGCTGTACAAGAAAAGACTAAAGATACAATGACAGCTGTTCAATATATGACTAATAATAGAATGACAGCTATGCAAAATTATATTAATGATACAATAACAGCTCTACAAGATTAGGCTTTGATGATACAATGAAAACTTACTTAACTATTTAATGCTGTTTTGATACAAGGCAGCTTTACTTTAAAAGACTAATGATACAATGTATTTGGTTTATTTTCTTTTCAGAGCAATGGGTGTGATAACATTAGAGGAATTTATGGCTTGCATAGACAGAGACTTTGCCACCAATGAAAACAAGTTTATGAAAAGGTAATCAAATTTGTGAGATCAACATCTATCACCAGCACATTAAATATGAAACTAAGATTTTCAGTGTCCCAGAGCTCAACATATTTACCCTATTAAGTTTTTTTATTTGCACAAGATTCTAGATAAAAATAGTAAACTTTTCACGAATCAAAACTTTAGAATAATATGTAACATCAAACAGAATTTTTTTTTTTAACAATGACTAAACTGTGGCAAATGACCACAACTTTACCAATAGCCATTAAATCCGACTTTGCTCGGGTTTGTGTTAATAAAAAGATACTCTCATCATGCGTTTTAAGAGAACATGTAGTGACATAGTCAAAAACACTTCACTAAAGTAACTTTTAAATTTGATATTAAGGCCAGATATAAATAGTTCTTGTAAACATAAAATTTGGGGTTAATTCCATTTAATATAAAAGTTTGACTGGCATTCTGACCAGATGTCCAAACAAATAAAATGTTTTAGAGCCATATACTGACTGATTGGGATAGCACCAACCATTTGTCTTATTTACTTGTTCCGAATGTGGTCCTTTTTGTTTTACCAGCAGATCGCCTTAAACATCTCAACTTGCAGCTGACTATTTTTCTCTCCAGACTTTTATTCAGAGCCAAGGTTTGACACTGTAAGGCTACCATGTGATTACCAGTTGTCAGTAAAATAATTTAGACATAAATTATTTCGTCTGACATTTAAGAAGCTTAAAATAAATGTTCAACACGTAAATTATTGAATTAAAAATTGTCATCTAAATATATCGACTGAAATTGTTCCATGCGTAAGGAATGATATCCTTGAGACATTGCTATCCTCTGAAATTGTTCCATGCCTAATAATGATATCCTTGAGACATTGCTATCCTCTGAAATTGTTCCATGCCTAATAAATGATACCCTTGAGACATTGCTATCCTCATAAAATGCACCAGTTTATAATTTTACTACAATAGTTAGGGGATAAATATCAAACTTGTGATTCTCCCTTCCCAACATACATTATATTGGCAATAAAATTTTTAAAACAGAACCCATAGGTCAGTAAACCCCTAGGTCAGTAAACCCCTGGGTCAGTAAACGCCTCGGTCAGTAAACCCCTAGGTCAGTATAGCCATAGCTCAGTAAACCCATAGGTCAGTAAACCCCTAGGTCAGTAAACCCCTAGGTATGCCAAAGCACTCTTTGCATGTGACTGAACTAAGTGATACTTGTAATGATGTGCAGCCACATACATAATGCAATGTCAGTAAACCCCAAGGTCAGTAAACCCCTAGGTCAGTATACCTCTCTGTCAGTAAACCCCAAGGTCAGTAAACCCCTAGGTCAGTATACCTCTCTGTCAGTAAACCCCCAAGTCCGAAACACCTTGGTGAGTAAACCAATAGGTCAGTAAACCCCTAGGTCAGTAAATCACTAGGTCAGTAAACCCCTAGGTCAGTAAACCCCTAGGTCAGTAAACCCCTAGGTCAGTAAACCCCTAGGTCAGTAAACCCCTAGGTCAGTAAATCAGTAAACTCTTTGCAAGTGACTGAACTAAGTGATACTTGTAATGATGTGCAGCCACATACATAATGCAATGAACTGCGTATGTGTAAATTTAGGGACCTTCAAAAACACTTCACAAATAAGTTTTAAACAATTTTTTCTATAAAAATCCAGATTTAAAATAACTTGTAAGAATTAAATTTGGGGCCCAGCCCCTTGTCGTTAATATTCAAGTTGGATTTTATGACCAAATTAACTTTTTTTTAACTTACTAAAAAATGTATTCACCAGAGCCCAAAGCGATGGCTGTTTTTCAATTAAAATGACATATGATCCTCTATCAAATGGAACAATTTTAGTTATCTCTAAGAAAAGGAAACTATAAAAATCATTCAGATAAACATACAAGCTACTGACATCCATCCATCACAATGTGACAATGGGTGTAGACTTGGCAAGATGAAATCCACAAGGCCTGGGATTATTATTTTTAGGATTATAAGCTGATTCCCTATACAGCTGACCGCCTCTATCCACACCGCTGGATAACCAAAGGGAACATCATATGTGGATGATAAAGCTTGCCACCAGTGGCGTCACAGGAGTTGTTGGTTTGTTTCATTGTTATCCGCCTACGGGGCTCCATCTCCGGGTTTAAATTCAGAGTTTCCATCTCTTAGATAGTTGCCATCCAAGGTTAATGACTCCCATCTCTTAGATAGTCAGTTGCCATCCAAGGTTAATGACTCCCATCTCTTAGATAGTTGCCATCCAAGGTTAATGACTCCCATCTCTTAGATAGTTGCCATCCAAGGTTAATTACTCCCATCCACCCAGGGTGCTGCTGATGTTTAGGGTTTACTGGGCAAAAAGTTATGCAGTTAATATTTCAAATATATCCCATTAAAATGTGAAGGACTTTGAAAAGATATTTTAAACATTAATATTGGGGTCCCCATCACCAAAAGAACTTCATCTTTAATATTTTACGGTAGTGAGTAGGCCTATTTTAGTTTTGATAACAAACCTGCATTTTAAGAATTGTCCCATTAAAATTGGAAAGGGCAAAAGATAAATTTATTTATTTAAAATAAAATTGGGCACTATACTGCACAAAAAGATGTGGATGCTACTACAGTCGAACCCGCTTATCTCGACCTCGGTTAATTCTCCAACCCTATTAAGTCGACGTTTTTGAAGTGGAACCGCCAAATTCTCTCTTTGTCTTATCATTTTCACATCGGTTATGTCGATTCTTTTATGTCGCCGAACCCTAATATCTCGAGCACAAGAGATGGCCAAATTTGCCACTTAACGTTGGTTATCTCGATCCACGAGACCAATCGCCAGCTTTTGAAAAGTTAGTTATCGATGCCACTTCACCATCACACTACCGTATTTTCGCGTTTGTATCGACAATCTCATCTTAGCAGTGCATTGTTTGTTGTCAAGGAAATTTGTGGCATACGAGACACATGGGTAGGGGGATTGGTAGGTGTGTCAAAAGTTATAAAAATATCACCGCAACGTATCGTATTGATCGTGATGGTCATATTATTGCTTTGTGTGTCACAGGGAACTAGCTATCTGTGGGTGGGGGAAGGTTGGTTCCGCCGAGCGAAATAATGACGTCACAGCCCTTAAAGACGTGTTGGCGGACTACAGTGTGTTGTGACCATGTCATGTTAAATATTACCACTACAGCGATCTCTTTATGAAAACATAAAGCAATAGTATACGCAGTGACGTAGCGAGCTTAACTCGCGCCCGGGGCACAATACCTTTTTAGCGCCCCCCCTCTATTCGAAAACCATAGAATATTATATGTAAAATATACCATTTGGCGCCCCTTTGTGAGTAGCGCCCGGGGCATGATGCCCCCCCCCTCTACGCGACTGAGTATACGGGCATACGATAACGTCGAACATGTTGTTAGCAAACATGTATGTACATTTTTATAGCATGCCGATCGCTTCATCAAACAAATAACGGCAACGCTGGTGTGTAAAAAAAACAACTCCAAAAACACGTGCATTTACATTCTCATTTATTAACGCACATCATGTACATAAAGACATTTCAAGCACATGTTAATATATTGCTGCCATATTGGTTTTCGTTTATCTCGATCCTCGGTTATCTCGACGCCTTTTGGCATACCCCGTGGCCGTCGACATAACCGGGTTCTACTGTAGTTTGAAATCTACCAATATTTTAAAAGGAATTATGAAACTGATGTTCACCAAGTTTGGTCTAGATCCACACAATTAACGTAGAAGCTAACATTTTGATCTAAGCCTTCGTGGATAACTTTGGCTATTATTATTAGGAAAATACACTGTAGAACCTCCTACACTGATTTGGAACTTTAAATCTGATTTTGAAACAATGGAGGAAAATTATAGAGACTTATACTTATAGAAACATAAAAAGAACATCTTTAACACCACCGAGTCAATAGGACATCTTTAACAGCACCAGGTCAATAGGACATCTTTAACACCACAAAGTGATTAGGACATCTTTAACACTACAGAGTCAACAGGACATCTTTAACACCACCAAGTCAATAGGACATCTTTAACACCACAAAGTCATAGGACATCTTTAACACCACAAAGTCATAGGACATCTTTAACACCACAGAGTGATTAGGACATCTTTAACACTACGAGTCAATAGGACATCTTTAACACTAGCTAGTCAATAGGACATCTTTAACACCACCAAGTCTATAGGACATCTTTAACACCACAGAGTGATTAGGCCATCTTTAACACCACAGAGTCAATAGGACATCTTTAACACCACAGAGTCAATAGGAAATCTTTAACACTACAGAGTCAATAGGACATCTTTAACACTACAGAGTCAATAGGACATCTTTAACACCACAAAGTCAATAGGACATATTTAACACCACCAAGTCAATAGGACATCTTTAACACCACAGAGTGATTAGGACATCTTTAACACTACAGAGTCAATCGGAAATCTTTAACACCGCCGAGTGATTAGGACATCTTAACACTACAGAGTCAATAGGACATCTTTAACACCACAAAGTCAATAGGACATATTTAACACCACCGAGTCAATAGGACATCTTTAACACCACAGAGTGATTAGGACATCTTTAACACTACAGAGTCAATAGGACATCTCTAACACTACAGAGTCAATAGGACATCTTTAACACCACAAAGTCAATAGGACATTTAACACCACCAAGTCAATAGGACATCTTTAACACCACAGAGTGATTAGGACATATTTAACACCACCAAGTCAATAGGACATCTTTAACACCACAGAGTGATTAGGACATCTTTAACACTACAGAGTCAATCGGAAATCTTTAACACCGCCAAGTGATTAGGACATCTTAACACTACAGAGTCAATAGGACATCTTTAACACCACCGAGTCAATAGGACATCTTTAACACCACCGAGTCAATAGGACATCTTTAACACCACCGAGTCAATAGGAAATCTTTAACACTACCGAGTTAATCGGAAATCCTTAACACCGCCGAGTGATTAGGACATTTTCAACACCGCTGAGGGATTAGGACATCTTTAACACCGTCGAGTGATTAGGACATCTTTAACACCACTGATTGATTAGGACACCTTTAACACCGCCGAGTGATTAGGACATCTTTAACACCACCGAGTGATTAGGACATCTTTAATCCTACCGAGTGATTAGGACATCTTTAACACCACATAGTGATTAGGACATCTTTAACACCGCCGAGTGATTAGGACATCTTTAACACCGCCGAGTGATTAGGACAACTTTAACACCGCCGAGTGATTAGGACATCTTTAACACTGCCGAGTGATTAGGACATCTTTAACACCGCCGAGTGATTAGGACATCTTCAACACCGCTGAGTGATTAGCCTGATTAGGTCATCTTTAACACCGCCGAGTGATTAGGACATCTTCAACACCGCTGAGTGATTAGCCTGATTAGGACATCTTTAACACCGCCGAGTGATTAGGACATCTTTAACACCGCCGAGTGATTAGGACATCTTTAACACCGCCGAGTGATTAGGAAATCTTTAACACCGCCGAGTGATTATGACATCTTTAACACCGCCGAGTGATTAGGACATCTTCAACACTGCTGAGTGATTAGGACATCTTTAACACCGCCGAGTGATTAGGACATCTTCAACACCGCCGAGTGATTGGGACATCTTCAACACCGCTGAGTGATTAGGACATCTTTAACACCGCCGAGTGATTAGGACATCTTCAACACCGCTGAGTGATTAGCCTGATTAGGACATCTTTAACACCACCGAGTCAATATTTGATGTAAAAAAAAAACAAGAAACAAGACAAACTTATGGTGTTTGGAATTGGAATATAATTTTTTATATAAAGAAAAAAGTTGATGCCTGGGTGGACCACCCTCCCCTTCACCCACTCCCCGAATCCTACGCCACTGACTGTATTTCAACAGTTGTTTAGCAGGGCTGAGCAGGGGGCTGTTTTTGACACACATTCCGTGTCCGGTATTTTGAGAAAATACCCGGCATTTTTTTTGTTTTTTGCTTTTCTTCTTTTTTCTTTATTTCTTAAAACAAAAGGGTGGCCACCGGAAACCTCAAACTTCTCTCATCGACTTCCGCTGCCAACCTTTTGCATTAACGTAGCGTTTCATTTTATTTTTACTTTAATTTTATTTTACATTTAGCAATTACACTCAGATTTTTTTTTACATAGGAAGAAATTGAAAATGGAAAGAAAAGAGATTTTTTTTTCTTTTTGATTTGAAAAACTTTTTGGTGATGTGGACAGTGAAAATGAAAATACCCGGCGAGTCTGAGTCTTGGTGTTAAAAAAAAGAAAAAAAAGTAATCAACTCATTTTCTATAATGTGTTCCACCCAATGGGGAGAAGTGAAAAGTGCATGTATAGAGCCAATGGGGAGAAGTGAAAAGTGCATGTATAGAGCCAATCGGGAGAAGTGAAAAGTGCATGTATAGAGCCAATGGGGAGAAGTTGGGGCGACCCACAACCAGAATCATACCGTACCTTGAAATTGTTAAATATGTGTTAAGAAAGGGGGTGGGGGTGAAGCAGAACTTTTTTGTAAATTAAAAGATGTTGGTACTGTAACGGTGATCGGAGGATTGAACAAGGGCGGGTGTGGAGGGAAGCAGAAATGTTTAAGATAAGCTTACCAAATTTTCTGGATGCGAAGTACCGACACAAAGACTCACAGCACCGCGAGCATACGGGGGGGGGGGGGGGGGGGAGAGGGAATGTTGTGCGTGACTTTTTTGGACACCCCTTCCCAAGCTCGTATGATTAGAAAGCTTTTAGCCCCCACCCCATAGAAACACCAGAGAAATCAATTGAATAGATAATTGTGACGTCACAGGAATGAAAAAAAATGTGTCGCGGGTTTATACCGCCGACAGTTTGGCCAACCCAGTGGTCCCCATAATATGCGTCGCTCTGGGTGCCATGTTGACCTCGGGCAGAGCCATGAGAATGGGGCATAGAGGGCAGTCACAGCGTGCGATAAACTCATCTTTAGATAGGATCTTAATAGTGAATTAAAATATAAAATCCCATATAGCCTACTTCAGAAAGACGAAAAAAAGGTGGGGGGGGGGGTGGGGGCACAAAAAAATCGTCTTTTATGCTGATCCGCCCCGGGAGCAATTTTTCTATATATATTAAGTGACAACATTTTTCTAGCTTCGGCCCAGGTGCAGCATTTCCTCCGCAGCGAACTAACAACAGTAAAAACAGAATAAAATATAGATAGCTTTAACTGAAAATTGGTAGTATCCGAGGGGGGCAACTAAAAATGAATGGTGAAATCCTTAATATGGCATAAGCTCCGGGAATCGAAACATAGGAACCACTGAATTAGCACATCGAAGATACTGTGGACGAAATATTACTGAATACTGCTACTACTTACTGAGTACTATTGAAGATAGTTCATTTGTGAAAAGAAATGGCTACAGCATGACGATAATTCCCACACAACATTGCGTGATGCTTTTAAAGCATTGGAGATATAGGCTATTTTTGGACTGTCAGGTGGAGCTGAAACTGTTCACTGCGCTGGCGTTTGCAGAGAAATAAGACAAGACAAATTGAGATAAGACAAGCAAGTCATCGCTGCCAAAATTACGGACAAGCCCAACGACGAGAAGAAATTTCAGACAAATAAAGACGCAAAAATTAGTACGGACAAAGCGGTCTAAAATATAACCTGTCCGTACTAAATGCGGACGAGTGGTAACCGTCCCTAAGAAGAGTGGAGGGTTCTGTAGAGGGTGCTCTGTAAGTCAGTCCCCAGAAATGTTTTGATAAATTTATACACCTGCTACACCTGTTGATAGTCTCACATGGAAGCTGGCAACTTTTAAGTTAAGACCAAACAAAAAGAAAATGAAACAAAGAAAAAACAAGAACAATTTAAAATCATTTATAATATAATGATATAATGTAAAATGTTTTTAAAAAAAACGAATAGAAAATGAGTGGCATATTTAAATAAAATTAGCTGCTGACAACTACCGTATGAATCTTAGTTCTTTTAAAAAAAATGATGTCGTGTAGTCAGCCCCGTAGTAACAACGAGAAACTGGTCCAATCACAGTAAATAATATAATTTACATTTGAAGAGGAAAATTCAAAAAGAAAAAAAAAATGCACAATTGACACACAAACCCCACCCCCACCCTTTTCCCCCATTATTATTTGAAACACTTTTTGGGAAAACGTCGGTGGACCAGTTAAACTGATGTCTATCAATTTTTAAATGTTTCTAATAATTCATGTGAATATTGCACTCAGATATTATATAACAATGTATTTCTGGCATCTTTTACATGGTATCCTAAAGTTTTGAACATTTTCTCCACCAACTTCCTGCCCTTGGGGCTTGACTCAGCAGATATTATATATAAATGTATTTCTGGCATCTTTCAGCTGGTATCCCAAAGTTTTGAACATTTTTTCCACCAACTTCCTGTCCATGGGTCTTGACTCAGCAGAGAAGATGGAGTCATTCTACAAGAGCACCTCAACACTTATAGGAATACAGGTCAGAACTAATAGTATAATAATCCTACCATACATAGGAGTACAGTACAGGTCAGAAGTAATAGGAGATTACTACAATAGGAATACAGGTCACAAGTAATAGTAGATTACTGCCATAGTAATACAGGTCACAAGTAATAGTAGATTACTGCCTTAGGAATACAGGTCAGAAGTAATAGTAGATTTATGTAGGGATAAGTAGCTGTTTGTGGCATGAGTGGCTGTTTGCGCGATGAGTTGCTGTTTGTGACATGAGTGGCTGTTGGTGGCATGAGTGGCACTTTGTGGAATGATATGCTGTTTGTGATGTGAGTGGCTGTTTTGAACATGAGTGGTTGTTTGTTGCATGAGTGGCTGTTTGTGGTATGAGTGGCTGTTTGTGACATGACTGGCTGTTTGTGGCATGAGTGGCTGTTTGTGGAATGAGTTGTGTTTTATGGAATGAGTGGCTGTTAGTGGAATGTGTGGCTATTTTTGGAATAAGTGGCTGTTTTTGGCATGAATGGCTGTTTGTGAAATGAGTGAATACTTCTGACATGAGGGCCTTTTGTGAAATGAGTAAATGTTTGTGTACATTCATAAAGATGGTGTTTATAATATGACTATGTTTTATTTATATTACATGATTTCAACATCCATTTACAATCAGATCAAAGAAATGGCTGTGTACAAACAGATCAAAGAAATGGCTGTGTACAAACAGATCAAAGAAATGGCTTTGTACAAACAGATCAAAGAAATGCTTGTGTACAAATAGATCAAACAAATGGCTATGTACAAACAGATAAAATAAATGCTTGTGTACATACATATCAAATAATGCTTGTGTACAAACAGATCATAAATATACTTGTGTACAAAAAGGTCAAAAAATGCTTGTGTATAAAAACAGATCAAACAAATGCTTGTATACACAAACAGATCAAACAAATGATTGGATATAAACAGATCAAACAAGTGATTGTGTTCACAAACATATCAAACAAAATTATGCTTGTGTACACAAATAGATCAAACAAATGCTAGTGTACACAAATAGATCAAACAAATGCTTGTGTACACAAATCGATCAAACAAATGCTTGTGTACATAAACAGATCAAACAAATGCTTGTGACCACTCTCAAGAGATATGAGAAGCTTTTTCGCCCTGAAAATTCCTTGAAGCTCTTCCAGCTGCAGCTGAACCTTGACCTTGTGGACAACCAGATAAAGTTCACCAACAGTGTTGAAGATGTCATTGAAGCCATACTTTATTATGTCAAAAGGCTGTGCACCAGCCTCCAAAAGGTAATCAGGGTTACAAGCCTTCATGGTGATATTTGCAAGTTTAAGTTTAAAAGTTTAACATAGGCATTGACACACCTGTCCAATTTTTACCTTCTGTTTCATTTTGTGGTGCCTGCACATTGACACAAGCACCTATTAAGAGAGAACTGTGTTATAATGAAATGTGGTAATCTGTGTTATAATGAAATGTGGTAATCTGTGTTACAATGCAATGTGGTAATCTGTGTTACAATGCAATGTGGTAATCTGTGTTACAATGAAGTGTGGTAATCTGTGTTATAATGCAATGTGGTAATCTGTGTTACAATGCAATGTGGTAATCTGTGTTACAATGAAGTGTGGTAATCTGTGTTATAATGCAATGTGGTAATCTGTGTTATAATGCAATGTGGTAATCCGTGTTATAATGAAATGTGGTAATCTGTGTTACAATGAAGTGTGGTAATCTGTGTTATAATGCAATGTGGTAATCTGTGTTATAATGAAATGTGGTAATCTGTGTTACAATGCAATGTGGTAATCTGTGTTACAATGAAGTGTGGTAATCTGTGTTATAATGCAATGTGGTAATCTGTGTTATAATGAAATGTGGTAACCTGTGTTATAATGAAATGTGGTAATCCATGTTATAATGAAATGTGGTAATCTGTGTTATAATGAAATGTGGTAATCTGTGTTATAATGAAATGGGGTAATCTGTGTTATAATGAAGTGATTGGCTGTTTTGAAATTAAAATAATTTAAATTTAAGCCAATTTTAAAAAAATAAATGTTTTACTATACTCACAACATGCTAATTCCATAAAAATGAATTCCATTTACTTGTGTGTTTGAAGCTAGTTAAGCTTGGATCTGTACATTCATGTTTTATCATCTAGATCAAATAGTTTGGTACATTCATGTTTTATCATCTAGATCAAATAGTTTGGTACATTCATGTTTTATTATCTAGATCAAATAGTTTGGTACATTCATGTTTTATCATCTAGATCAAATAGTTTGGTACATTCATGTTTTATCATCTAGATCAAATAGTTTGGTACATTCATGTTTTATCATCTAGATCAAATAGTTTGGTACATTCATATTGTATTGTCTAGATCAAATAGTGTGGTATATTCATATTATATCACCTAGATCAGATAGTTTGGTACATTCATGTTTTATCATCTAGATCAAATAGTTTAATATATTCATATTGTATTGTCTAGATCAAATAGTTAGATATATTCATGTTTTATCATCTAGATCAAATAGTTTGGTACATTCATGTTTTATCATCTAGATCAAATAGTTTGGTACATTCATGTTGTATTGTCTAGATCAAATAGTTAGATATATTCATGTTTTATCATCTAGATCAAATAGTTTGGTACATTCATGTTTTATCATCTAGATCAAATAGTTTGGTACATTCATGTTGTATTGTCTAGATCAAATAGTTAGATATATTCATGTTTTATCATCTAGATCAAATAGTTCTTCCACATTTCCACAAGTGTTTCCGCCCTGAACCTTTGGACTGTTTTGCTGCTGTGCAAGTTGTCGAAGGCTACTGTCTTTTTGTTATTCATGCAAAATTTTGCTATGGTAAACCGGCATTCACAATGGCATTACACAGCTGGCTGAATATCTCCTGAGCAGTGGTCTGGCCTTGCATTGGAATCACTTTGAGCAACTCCTCCATCACTTCAAGATTATCATCAAAACTACAGACATTTATTGTGAGCTGTGCAGAGTCAGTAACATCTGTGCTCTCATCAAGAGCAACTGAGTATGCATGGAAGTGTTTACCTTTCTCACACAGTTGACCATAAATGTTACCTGACAGCTCAGAACTGTGGTCTGCCACTATGTTGGCTGAAAGGCTGATGTTGCTAAACCAACTCTTATTTTCCGGACAGACTATACTTGCAACTTATAACATGCTATTTTTGATGAACTCACCTTCTTTGAATGACTTTCCTGCCCTAGCAATAATCTCTCTCACCACATAATTTCTTTGTTTGCTTTCTTGAACAAATCTTGCTGTCTCAGGGAACATGTTTTAAGTTTAGTGATTCTCTCTCATCTCCCTGGTGTTTTGCATGCTCTTCAACATGTCTGATTGAATAATAATGTCTCATCTTGTACTCTTTGTGCACTGCAACTTTCTAGGTGCATATAAGTATAAGACAAGTCGGAAAAACGCGCATGCCGCATTAACACTAAACTTTGCCGTCAGGTACCGGGGCACCAAAATATCGTCTTGCAGGCCCCAAATGCAGGGCCGGATTAAGCCATTTTAGTGCCCAAGGCACAAAAACATATGGGTGCCCCCTTCTGCCCGGGGCCCCTGATCTTTCAGTGACCGTGACCACTGTATGTTCAATATTATGCTAAGAAAACAGTTGTTAACAAATATGTTTGTAGTTTGTACTACTATCACTTATATAAAACCTACAATTAAGTATTTCTGTATTAAAATTAATAGTTAATAAATTTTGAAATAATAATAGACAAAAATACTTTATTTTTTATTAGACGAAAAAATCAAAAAGATTTTGTCATTTACATTTTAAAGTGTTTTTTTTTCTAGATTTACATCTAGCAAAGTCTTTGAGGATTTTGTCAAAGTTAATTTTGCGCAACACATCTGCCTCAAGCATAAGCAGAGATAAGGAATCGAGCCTTTCTTGTTTCATTGTTGATCTATTTGGATTTTTTGTACGTTTCAACTGAGAAAAAGATCGCTCATTTGAAAAGTTAGTAACCATTAATGTTAAAAATATGCGCAAGGCGATTTCAACATTTGGAAAGGCTTACTCGATGTTGTCTCTAACTATTACTTTTGTATAATTCTCCATGATTGAACATGTTGTTTTCCGATTTTGATGCAGGAAACTTGTGGCGAATATATGAATGAAACTGTTGTTCAGTACATAAATTATTGTTCAGATCTTTAGGATAAGCATTTATTAGTTCTTCACAACACTGAAATGTTTGTGATAGTGATACATCGAACTGCTACATCATTATATACTTGTCCTCGTCTACTCATTTCTGTCTCAAGTTTGTCAACAATGGAGTAGAATGCAGATATACGAAATTTGTCTATGGCATTCAGAGATACCTCAGGGGCACCACCATCAATGACCACTGTCCTTTGTTTACGATTAAAGGTCAAAGTTGACTTATAATCTACACCTGGTGTTATTATTTTGCAGCTTCTTCAAATCTTTCAAATTCATTCCAAGATTTATGCAAGTGATCTGCTATTGAAGAATACAAATCAGCACACGTTTTCAGTTCACATGCTCATTTTGTAGAGCTTGACTAACCCTGTGAAAATGCTGTAATAACTCTTCCCAAAAAAACAAGCATGAAAGCAAATTCTAATTCTTGCATCTTCTTTGCAATGTTTTCTGCTTGTTTTCTGGTGTCTCCTTTCTGTAACTGATCTTCTTGTTAGGTTATTTATTTTAACAAATTATAAAATTATCATTTATAAAACAGAAAAACAATTTGTAGTGAAATGAAATTTTAAATTGTCATTTACTTGTGCCAAAATATAGCAGTTAATTATATAATTTCTAACCAGATAACAAGCAATAACATTTTTAAAATAATACAAAGATCCATACATACAAAAGTTACTTGTAAAAAAATATATATTTACTTACAGTTAAAATCTTGCTATGCCAACTCTAAATCTAGCTTAAATCTTTCTCAAAAGTTTCTGTGTCTATTACTAAGGGGTTCCCGGTCGAATTAATTAATTAATATTATTATTTTAATATTATTTATTGTAAAAAATGGTTTAAAATTTTTTTATAAAACTTCCTTAAAATTTTTAAAATTCGAATACGACCGCATTATTTATTTACAAGCCAAGTGAGTCCGCATGGTCTGCATTTTACTCATAACCATTTCCCATGAGTTTTTTAAATTTTTTATGCGCTTAATTTTTAAGCATTCAAGATTGTACCAAACTTGAATGTGAATTTTTATTATAATGTATTTCTTCATTTTCATAGCACTTGTTCAATTTTCAGTTGTTTCTGGACTTAAATTTGTTCCAAAAAAATAATTTCTTGAGGACGTGTGGTGCCCCCAAACGCTTGGTGCCCAAGGCACGTGCCTTGTTTGCCTAGAGGTTAATCCGGCCCTGCCCGCGGGCTGTGAATTTGAGACCCCTGCTCTATAGACATATCCATCTTAACTCATATCATCTTGATTTTCCACAGGTGCCAACAGTCAGGTCATATCTTGAGTGGAAGAAAGAAGATGCCTGTATAGACACATCCATCTCAACTCATATCATAAATGAAATCTGCCAAAAGTTGGAAATTCATGTCAGACGATACTATGCCGAAGCCACAAAACTTTTAAATAAATTTAGTAAGATTTATATCAGCTGTTTTCTGTGTGAAGCCCTCATCAAGAGTATATCAGCATTTTTCTTTATGCAGTCCTCAGCCTTTAAGATTTTTATCAGCTGTTTTCTGTATGCAGTCCTCATCAATATTACATCAGCTGTTTTCTGTATGCAGTCCTCATCAAAATTTATATCAGCTGTTTTCTGTGTGCAGTCCTCATCAAGATTTTTATCAGCTGTTTTCTGTGTGCTGTCCTCATCCCTTAAGATTTATTTCAGCTGTTTTTCTGTGTGCAGTCCTCATAAAGGTTTATGTCAGCTGTTTTCTGTATGCAGTCCTCAACCCATAAGATTTATATCAGCTGTTTTCTGTGTGCTGTCCTCATCCCTTAAGATTTATGTCAGCTGTTTTCTGTGTGAGCTCCTCAAAAAGATTTGTGTCAGCTGTTTTCTGTATGCAGTCCTCAGCACATACAATTTATGTCAGCTGTTTTCTGTGTGCAGTCATCAGCCTATAAGATTTATGATCTGATACAGCTGCCATGCATTGTTGACTGAAAGATTGGGCTGATACAACTTCCATGCATTGTTGACTAAAAGATTGATCTGATACAGCTGCGATGCATTGTTGACTAAAAGATTGATCTGATACAGCTGCCATGCATTGTTGAATGAAAGATTGATCTGATACAGCTGCCATGCATTGTTGACTAAAAGATTGATCTGATACAGATTCCATGCATTGTTGACTAAAAGATTGATCTGATACAGCTGCCATGCATTGTTGACTAAAAGATTGATCTGATACAGCTGCCATGCATTGTTGACTAAAAGATTGATCTGATACAGATTCCATGCATTGTTGACTGAAAGATTGGGCTGATACAACTTCCATGCATTGTTGACTAAAAGATTGATCTGATACAGCTGCGATGCATTGTTGACTAAAAGATTGATCTGATACAGCTGCCATGCATTGTTGAATGAAAGATTGATCTGATACAGCTGCCATGCATTGTTGACTAAAAGATTGATCTGATACAGATTCCATGCATTGTTGACTAAAAGATTGATCTGATACAGCTGCCATGCATTGTTGACTAAAAGATTGATCTGATACAGCTGCCATGCATTGTTGACTAAAAGATTGATCTGATACAGATTCCATGCATTGTTGACTAAAAGATTGATCTGATACAGCTGCCATGCATTGTTGACTAAAAGATTGATCTGATACAGCTTCCATGCATTGTTGAATGAAAGATTGATCTGATACAGCTTCCATGCATTGTTGACTAAAAGATTGATCTGATACAGCTGCCATGCATTGTTGACTAAAAGATTGATCTGATACAGCTGCCATGCATTGTTGACTAAAAGATTGATCTGATACAGATTCCATGCATTGTTGACTAAAAGATTGATCTGATACAGCTGCCATGCATTGTTGACTAAAAGATTGATCTGATACAGCTTCCATGCATTGTTGAATGAAAGATTGATCTGATACAGCTGCCATGCATTGTTGACTAAAAGATTGATCTGATACAGTTGCCATGCATTGTTGACTAAAAGATTGATCTGATACAGCTTCCATGCATTGTTGAATGAAAGATTGATCTGATACAGCTGCCATGCATTGTTGACTAAAATATTGATCTGATACAGCTTCCATGCATTGTTGAATGAAAGATTGATCTGATACATATCCATGCATTGCTGACTTATAGATTGATCTAATACAGCTTCCATGAATTGTTGACTAAAAGATTGATCTGAGGTGCCAGCAGCTGCCAATATAATTTCTGTATGCCAATGTACATACATATTCTCCCATGTGTCATCCATTCTGTGGACTCCTCCAATATACACAATTGATGGTATCTGTATACAATTTACGGCCTCTGTACACTGACATGTTGGAGCAGTTTCTGGGAAAATGTCAAACAAATGACATTTTACAGATACATCATGTGTAGAAGCAACCAAGTGTAGAAGCCATCAAGTGTAATATCCATCAAGTGTAATGGCCATCAAGTGTAGATGCCATCATGTGTAGAAGCCATCAAGTGTAGAAGCTATCAAGTATAGAAGACAAGTTCAAGGTTACAATGTTCTTGCCATGCACAAGCCTTTGATAATCGCCCTCCAGAGAAATGGTGAATGATTTTTAGTTAATCTTTATCACCATTATCTCCTTTATTTTGATTGCCATCTTCTGGTGGCATGACAAACCCACTGGCACTACCAAATCACTTCTCATCCTCTTCCTTTACATTGAGAATATCAGTAAGAGTTCTTCTCATCATAATGGCAAAATAATATAATACCTTATATGAAATACAATGTACAGATATTGGTAAAGTACATCATCACTATAGTGGTAAAGTACACCACTACATTATTGGTAAAGTACATCATCACAATATTGGTAAGTACATTGTCCCAATATAGAGACACACAAATGTAGCTAATTTCCTTAGGTAAAAATTTTAACCCCTGTGAAATTCATGTTTATAAAACTACACTTGTGATCAGTAAAATGATCACAGGAGATTCAAAATACATGGTATCCTCTGGAAGATATCACTTAATTTTTCACTTACTACCTTGGACAATAGACCACATGAATTATTTGGAGGACACAATTGAGAATGTGGTGTCAAGCCTATTGAATGCCATCTATGAATTTTATGAATATTTAAAAATGACGGCCAAATTTGACATTTTTAGGACATGTGTAATAATTGGTTAATAAAAGAGCTAAATAATCATGTAATTAAGTCTGAAAGATTGTTGGCAGTTTGAAGATATCTACATTGTTCATTGGAATCAATTCAATTGAACATTTGTTTAGAAGATAAAATAATTCAGCTTGGCATTACTTGAATCATTACTTTAAATGTGGGTCAAACATCATTCTCAGTCAGTGCTAACTTCTCTGCATTTCAGTACTAACTTCTCTGCATTACTGTACTAACTTCATTTTATTACATGGAACTTGATTCATGGCATTTTTTTTCATTACAATTTCCAGCTGATGAATATGGTCATATTGTGAATGGAGAAACAGCAGCTGATATTGAAGATTATCTCAAATGTGATCATTCCTTCACTCAACACAAAGAGGTAAGTGTAAGAATTTTTAGTACCATATTTGAATTTAAAAGTTATTTACAATATTTTCATAAAAACTCTAACTACAATTTTTATTTCACTCTTCAAGGACATATAATTTGTTCATATTAAGAATTGCATGTAATTTGTTCAAATTTAGAAATGGATGTAGTTTTTTCAAATTAAGAAATAGATGTAGTTTGTTCAAATTAAGAATTGCATGTAGTTTGTTCAAATTACGAAATGCGTGTAGTTTGTTCAAATTAAGAAATGCTTGTAGTTTGTTCAAATTAAGAAGGGGGTGTAGTTTTTTCAAATTAAGAAATAGATGTAGTATGTTCATATTAAGAAATGGATGTAGTATGTTCATATTAAGAAGTACATGTTGTTTGTTCAAATTTAGAAATGGATGTAGTTTGTTTTCAAATTAAGAAGTGGATGTAGCTTGTTCAAATTAAGAAATGGATGTAGTTTGTTCAAATTAATAAATGGATTTTAGTTGGTTCAAATTAACAAGTACATGTAGTTTGTTCAAATTAAGAAATGGATATAGTTTGTTCAAATAATAAATGGATTTAGTTTTTTCAAATTAACAAGTACATGTAGTTTGTTCAAATTAAGAAATGGATATAGTTTGTTCAAATTAATAAATGGATTTAGTTTATTCAAGTTTAAGAAATGGATGTAGTTTGTTCAAATTAATAAATGGATTTAGTTTATTCAAATTAAGAAGGGCATGTAGTTTGTTCAAATTTAGAAATGGATGTAGTTTTTTTTACAAATTAAGAATTGGATGTAGTTTGTTCAAATTAAGAAATGGATGTAATTTGTTCAAATTAAGAAATGGATGTAATTTGTTCAAAATAAAAAATGGGTGTAGTTTGTTTAAATTAAGAAATGCATGTAGTTTGTTCAAATTAAGAAGGGCATGTAGTTTTTTCAAATTAAGAAGTGGATGTAGTTTGTTCAAATTAAGAAGTGGATGTGGTTTATTCAAGTTAAGAACTACATGTAGTTAGTTGAAATTAAGAAGGGGATGTAGTTTTTTCAAATTAATAAGGGCATGTAGTTTGTTCAAATTAAGAAGTACATGTAGTTTGTTCAAATTTTTTTGGTGAGGGGGTTTGGGGGGGGGGGGGGGAAAGCAGTATAGCAAATATGGAACTTTCTTCCCTTCTTCGGACTCCCATGTACGCTGTATATTTAATAATAATAATAATGATAAAGTTCATTTGAAAAATCACGCTTCATCCCCAAAGGCTACAAAAACAAAGCTGGGAGATAATAACTAGCTGGAAAAGATGGTAGACAACTTCACCCCAGAAGGTGTTTGCGAAATAGATGAGTTTTTAAATTTGTTTTGAAGGACTCCAGCGTCTGGCTGTTTCTGAGAGCGTCGGGAAGGGTGTTCCAAATGGTTGGGTCAGCAAATGAATGGTCCTGACTAGGAAAGCACTTTATGTTTTATAGTCTACCAATGAACCAGAATGAATTTATTTGATTGACAGTTCATTAATGAGTTCTATATTTGATTGACAGTTCATCAACGAGTTCTACCAAATGATCTCAGAGATTCAGAGCCTTCCATCCACTGAAAGTTACGACCTCTTGACAGTTTTCTGTGAGGATCTCAAGACTGGCCTTGTCGAAACTTCTCGACTGCTGTGTCATGGACTCCTGGTTGCTGTCATTGAGGAACACAGAATAGAAAATATCAAGTTAGTCTTTCCTGCATTAGATAAACCAAGATTATCATGTTAATAATGATCATCTATTTTAATGCCATCTAATCTTGAAAAATTCATTGCTTTATTGACCCAAAACTTGAGCGAATTGTTCTCCAAAATGAGACATTTTACACCAAATTGTAGTCATATTACACAAATTGTAGTCATATTACACCAAATTGTAGTCATATTACACCCAATTGTCATTTTACACCCAAAGTTGTGTTGTCATTTTACACCCAAAGTTGTGTTGTCATTTTACACCCAAAGTTGTGTTGTCATTTTACACCCAAAGTTGTGTTGTATTACACCCAGTGGCGTAGCTAGGGCGTTGCGGGGGTGCAGACTGCACCGGGTGACACCATCCCAGGGGGTGACACCATTGAAATATTGCATATTTACAGAGCACACACTGCCCCGTCTGATCACATTTCATAAAAGGATAACAGATAGCAGATAAAAGGATATATATATATAGCTCAAATCTCAGTAATAAAGCTTTCCATTGATACCATATACAATATAGTTGGATGATTCTAAGTACAAGAATGGAATCAGTAAAAATTAAAAATATAAAAAAAATGACTTTTTATCCATTTATAAAGTTAACAAAATAATGTTTTGCAAAATGTTCTAACATCTTATAATTAATTATTTACATTTTTAAAAAAAAAGGTATTTGAAACCAAATATATCGAAACCCCAAAAACACTAAAAAATTAATATTATCACAGATTCGTCACTAGCGCTGCCTCTTAACATCTGAGTATGATTGTCTTACAGCACGTTTATCTGCTTACTTTACCTTTGAGCTGATCTACTTGAGGCAGTTAATTTTATACAGCAGTATCTGCAGAATAAAGGCTTTACTTTTGACAAAGTGGTGACTAACCTAGAGGCCTTAAGATTGTTTCTGCAAGAGAAATGGTGTCACTTCATGGACCATGCTATTGAAGAAGCACTTTTAACATCAGACAGATATGCAATTTCTGTAGAGAGATGATTAAGGTTTAAGAAGAGAATGGCAGGAGAACAATTGATTGATGCTGGGCTCTCTCTGCTGGTAGAAAACAGTAGTGAGATGCTGGAGTGTATTGTTCCCTTTCCTTCTGAACCTCAGATCAGATATTCAGTGATCAAGGAAGTAGCAGATATGTTTCGGGCATTTCAACCCAAGATTCTGCTATGAGCTTGTGAAGAAGAGTTATTGGTGTTTGTTCCAAAACTAACCTCTTTCTATGATGAGTTATCAGAAGATGAACTTTGAAAGGAAATAACAAGGCTTAGAAGACACCTAAAGGCTAATGATATTGGATTTCACAAAGTAATGGACTGGTTAGTATTTGATGTTTTGAAATTCATAGCTGAATGGGACTTCCTAGAATTTCTTCCAATACTCTCGCTAAGCCTTCAATTGTTTCTTACGATCTGTGTGTCTGTGGCTTCATGTGAGCGGAGCTTTTCAAAACTAAGGCTTATCAAGAACTATTTACTATCCACCATTAGACCAGGGGGTGGCCAGACCTGTAGTAACTGAGAGCCTTTTTTAAAATAAAAAAATTGTTGAGAGCCGCATTGAAGCACTATGGGTCACGACTCCACTCGCAATGAAAAATTCTTTTTGTGATTTATTTTTAAAAATTAATTTTTATTCCAATTTAATGATTTAAACATTTCAATTGTTTTAACCCTAACAGTATGTTGAAGAAATATATGCGTTACAGTTACACAATTGAAGAAATATATGCATTACAGTTACACAATTAACAAATATTTAAATATGTAAAATTTATGAATAGAAAAACACTGCATATATACTCATAATTATAGTGAACATTAATTGTTATGATTCTCCTGAGAAGTCTTTGAACTAGCAAGTTTCTTTAAATCTGGTTGGTAGCTACTAGTTGTGGTGCGAAGAAGTTCTGTCAGATGCTGGTTACTAGTTACTGCTCGATGCTTTGATTTTATGAACTTCACTGTGGAGTACAAAGATTCACAGCAGTAGGTTGTACCGAAAATGGATTTTCAACCCTTTGTTTCAGTCAAGATTTTTTTTAAAACATTCATTTATTTTTGATATTATATATTTCAAACAAAAAGTTTAAATTTCATAAATTGTTCGCGAGCCGCGATGTGAACACAGAAGAGCCGCATGCGGCTCGCGAGCCGCGGTTTGGCCAACGTTGCATTAGACAATCAAGGCTTTCTGATCTTGCTCTACTATCAATTGAAAGTGATGTGGTGAAGGATACTGATTTTGATCCAGTGATTGACAGGTTTGCAGCTTTGAAAACCGGGAAAGGAAATGTTTAAACAAAGTAAATTTAATGTAAAAATAACTTAACGTTTTTACAGTTCATAAATACATTTACCTTTTGACCTTTAATTTATTTTCGTACAGTTCAGAAATACATTTACCTTACAGGGTGTCACCAACCCTAGCTACGCCACTGATTACACCCAAAGTTGTGTTGTATTACACCCAAAGTTGTTTTGTTGTATTACACCCAAAGTTGTGTTGTATTACACCCAAAGTTGTGTTGTATTACACCCAAAGCTGTGTTGTATTACACCCAAAGCTGTGTTGTATTACACCCAAAGATGTGTTGTTGTATTGCACCTAAAGTTGTGTTGTTATATTAAAGATAAAGTTGTTCTGTCATATGACACCCACAGTTGTGTTGTGATATTAAAAACTTATGTGCCATTGTTTCAGTATTTGCCAAAAATTTGAACATATTAAAGAAAAGGCTGAACAGATTCCTAAAACAACAGAAGAACTGATTGCCTTAACTCAGTTTATGGAAAAGGCACGTTCTAGTGCCATGTCAGTTCTAAGGAACAGAGTACAGGTAAACTATTTTACAAAAACACATCAATTCTTTAGACAAAAAAGCAAAAATTAGCAACCTTTATCCCGTCCTAGAAATCATTTCCATTTCAAAGTGTCTTGAAGTCTTCTATCCCACCACAGGACTCGGCCAACAGAGTTATGTACCTGATTGACAGGTTTTTCTTCAGTGAGGATGACATGCACATGAACTCACAAGTCCTTACTTGGCCGGACAGAATCATTCCCATCTTTGATAATAATGATTTGGTAAGTATCTGTAGTTAATAACAGAATCATCCCCATTCTTGTTAAATAGCTAACTATGTAATTTATAGTTCAACCTAAAAGAAACACATTGTCATTATATTCACTATGAATGGTGTTTGTGTGCATGTTCTTGTGTCTCTGGACTAAGTGACCACTGAATTTTAGATTCATGCTTATTCAGCTGCTGAGGTTTCAGAATTGAAGAGCTGCCATTCAGGGTTGTGAAAACAGACAGGTTGATAAATCCATTATTACTATTTGATTGATAAGTCCATTATTACTACTTAGTTGATAAGTCGATACTAAATAAGGGATTTTCCCATAGTTGTGGAAGACTCCACAAATTAACCACCAAAAATGTTTACTGTTGTAAAAGTAGACCTGTGTGAATTTTAGTTGGATCTTACTGTAAGTTATGTGTGATGGTACGTTGATGTTACCTGAGTTTAGTTGCATGTTACTTGTGAGAAAAAGATGGATGTTATCTGTGAGTAAAGTTAGATGTTACCTGTGAGTAAAGTTAGATGTTAACTGTGAGTAAAGTTGGATGTTACCTGTGATTAAAGTTAGATGTTACCTGTGAGTAAAGTTAGATGTTACCTGTGAGTAAAGTTAGATGTTATCTGTGAGTAAAGATGGATGTTATCTGTGATTAAAGTTAGATGTTACCTGTGAGTTAAGTTGGATGTTACCTGTGAGTTAAGATGGATGTTACCCGTGAGTAAAGATGGATGTTATCTGTGAGTAAAGTTAGATGTTACCTGTGAGTTAAGGTGGATGTTGCCTGTGATTAAAGTTGGATGTTACCTGTGAGTAAAGTTGGATGTTACCTGTGAGTAAAGTTAGATGTTACCTGTGAGTAAAGTTAGATGCTACCTGTGATTAAAGTTAGATGTTATCTGTGAGTTAAGTTGGATGTTACCTGTGAGTAAAGTTAGATGTTATCTATGAGTAAAGTTAGATGTTACCTGTGAGTAAAGTTGGATGTTACCTGAGTTTAGTTGGATGTTACTTTGAGTTTAGTTGGATGCTACCCGTGAGTTACGTTGGATGCTACCTTTGAGTTTAGTTGGATGTTACCTGTGAGTTACCTTGGATGTTACCTGTGAGTTTAGTTGGATGCTACCTTTGACTTTAGATGGATGTTACCTGTGAGTTTAGTTGGATGTTACATGTGGCAGCTAAAATTTCATGACATTTTATTTTCGTTAGTCAGAACATCAGTAATAAATGTAGGAAAAATGAATCTAAGTTGTTAAATGACTTCGGTCATTCCTGGATTGTTAAATCACTTGTGTCATTCCTGGATTGTTAAATCACTTGGATCATTCATTCCTGTGTTGTTAAATCACTTTGGTCATTCCTGGATTGTTAAATCACTTGGGTCATTCCTGTGTTGTTAAATCACTTGGATCATTCCTGTGTTGTTAAATCACTTGGATAATTCCTGTGTTGTTAAATCACTTGGGTCATTCATAGATTGTTAAATCACTTGGATCATTCCTGTGTGGTGAATCACTTGGGTCAGTCCTTTTTTGTTAAATCACTTGGGTCATTGCTGTGTTGTTAGATCACTTTTGTCATTTCTGTGTTGTTAAATTATATGGGTCATTCCTATGTTCTTAAATCACTTTGGTCATTCCTGTGTTGTTAAATCACTTTTGTCATTTTTGTGTTGTTAAATCATTTGGGTCATTCCTGTGTGTTCTTAAATCACTTGGGTCATTCCTGTGTTCTTAAATCACTTGGGTCATTCCTGTGTTGTTAAATCACTTTTGTCATTTTTGTGTTGTTAAATCACTTGGGTCATTCCTGTGTTCTTAAATCACTTATGTCATTCCTGTGTTCTTAAATCATTTGGGTCATTCCCAAGCTCATTCCGATAATGCATATAAAATAAATTGTTCGCTGATTTTTAGCTTCTCGAAGAAACAAAACGCAATGGTGAGATGAAACTTTTGGAAGCCAGAAATAAAGTTACAATAGAACTTGATCGACTTAAGAAACGAGTGGAAGAATTCAACGACTACGGGGAACTAAATATGATCCAGCAATATGTCATTGATGCTCGTACTTTACAACGTAAGCTTCATGATCTCAGTTCACAGGTGGGTTCTTGTATGTTTGGGTTCTGTAGTGCAGGTTCTTGTATGTGGGGGTTCTGTAGTGCACGTTCTTGTATGTTTTGGTTCTGTAGTGTAGGTTCTTGTAAGTGTGGGTTCTTGTAAGCGTGGGTTCTGTAGTGTAGGTTCTTGAATGTGTGGGATCTTGAATGTGTGGGTTCTTGTATGTGTGAGTTCTTTTATGTGCAGTTGCTGGTATGTGAAGTCCTCCTCTTTTGGCATAGCCTTGTGCAATTAATTAATTAACTTGTAATACAATTTTGAGTCAGCTCTCGATTTGTATTAATTATGTAAGATGGTAATTAAGCTTGGTTTTATCAAAACTCATTCCCAAATATAAGTAACAGTGGAGTCCCAATATTTTAAAAGTTTACAAATACATGGATTAAAGTAAAACGATAATTTCTTAATCATGATAAATTGGATTTAGGGCTAAACATTTTTTTTGCCAGTATTTTATTAATGATAAAATACTTATCAAACGATGCGCTGAACATTATTTAAAGTTGATTTATTGTTTCCGTATAAAATTATACATAGATAAAGATGTAGATGGGTAAATAGATATAAATATAAATATGTCTAACACTATGTTATATAGATGGATTGGATTCGCAAAGAAGAATCTTTGTACAGATTTCCTCCAATGGAGTACCCAGACTATGATCAAATCTCTGCAGCCTTGGAACCATTCTACAGGTTCTTTAACACAGTCCTTAAGTGGCAGAGATGTGAGAAAAGGTCAGTATAGACTTTTGAGTAAGAAATGGTCGGTGTAGACTTCAGTGAGAAAAGGTCAATATAGATTTATAAGTAAGAAAAGTTCAGTATAGATTTCAGTGAGAAAATGTCAATATACACTTTTGAGTAAGAAAAGGTCAATGTAGATTTCAGTGAGAAAAGGTCAATATAGACTGTTGAGTAAGAAAAGTTCAGTGTAGATTTCAGTGAGAAAAGGTCAATATACACTTTTGAGTAAGAAAAGCTCAATGTAGATTTCAGTGAGAAAAGGTCAATATAGACTTTTCAGTAAAACAAAGGTCAGTGTATTTATAGCTAAACACAGTCCAATTAAATAAGTGTAATACAACAATCATGGCTAAGAGCAACTACTCTGTCCAATGACTCAAACTGATTTAAACCACTTGTGTAGGTGCATGGACGGAGATTTCTTGGACCAAAATGTAGAGGCCATTGCAAATGAAGTAGAAGAGTATGGGAGAGAATTTTTCAAAACACAGAAGATATTTGCTCTTCGGTTGAAAAAAATGCAGGTGGGTGAATAGCATTGAAGGAGATATGTAGTACTCGAGTATCAAGTGTGTGATAGCATTGTATGATTAATGGAGTACTAATGTATGTAGTGAGTGAGAAGCAAAGGATGATTTTATTAGTACTAATATATCAAATGTTTGAAGCATTGGATAATTTATGTAGTACTAATAAATCAAGTGTGCGAGTAGCATTGGATGATTTTGTAGTACTAATGTATCAAACGTGTGAGAAGCATTGGATGATTTAAAGCATATCAGAGAGAAAATTCCAATAATTGTATAATAAATAGATTATTTTCTAAAAAAATCCATTGCCTTATCTTTTTTACTATATGGCTATATAAAATAATATATATGATAAAACAATTGTTGAATATAGAGAATTTTTTCATCATTCTATTGCTGATGAGGAAAACAAAATCATGAATTGATGTTTTTGTCTCATTTTTCAACTGGCTATTTAGTTTTATTACGGACACTTATCCTCATTAAGTAGTGATAAAAAATGCTACATTTCTGATACATTTGTAATGTGATGAACAGATGGATCACGATGACCTGGAGAGGGAATTTAAAAAGCAGATGAGAGCAGATATTGCAGCTGGTAAAGAGGTTGCTGTTACAGAATTTGAAGTATTTAAACCTCCTGAGATATTGGGTGTTATTGATTACATGATGCAAGGGATTCATCAGTTCAAAGTAAGTCGGCACTAGATTATTAATTTGCATTATTGAATTGATCAGCATTATTGAATTGATCAGCATTATTGAATTGATCAGCATTATTGAATTGATCTGTATTATTGAATAGATTAGCACTGAAATACAAATAAGTTGGTTGTATTATAGTACAAACATGAGGATTGCATTATAGTGCAAACATAGTGAAAGCATTAATGTACACTAATATTGTGATTGCATTATAGTACAAACATGGTGATTGCAATATATTACAAACATAGTGATAGCATTATAGTAAAAACATAGTGACTGATAGCATTATAGTAAAAACATAGTGATAGCATTATAGTACAAACAGGGCGATTGCAATACAGAACATATATTCTGATTTTATAGAGCAGTGGTTCTTAATCCGTGCTCCGCAGAACACTTAAGTGGTGGTTATAGAATACAGATAAAGTGACGGTTATACAGTATGGCAGAGCAGTCTAAACTGAGTCTATCCCAGCTTGTGGACTGAAGTTCAAACCCCAAGATAAGCAAAAATTACACTATCCCCCTAGGTAGATGGCTCTGATTAACCTTGGATTGCAATCTCATCTAAGAGAAGGCAAACTCTGAAATTAAACCCAGTTATGGAGTCCCTTAGGTGGTATAACATTGACACAATGATAATTCCGACAACTCCTGCTATGTGGAACGCATAATAAGCTCAGTGAAGCACAAAAAGGAAAACACTGCTAATCATCAACTGCATCCTGGTCTATTTCCAGTTGTATTGACTAAGTATTGCCATTGGATCAAGTAGGCGAGGACAAGAGATTAAGGTAGAGGAAAAAGTACCTGTCCCTCACTTTAAAACAAAATACAGTTCAAGTCAAGGCTACTATTCAAGTTAAACTTTGGTCATCTTCAATAATAATACAAATCAGATATAATGATTAGCATGGCTGAAACAGATGTCTTGATGTCTTTGATATATTTGTTTCCCCGGATGTCTTGATATCTTTGTTTCCCCGGATGTCTTGATATCTTTGTTTCCCCGGATGTCTTGATATCTTTGTTTCCCCAGATTTCTTGATATCTTTGTTTCCCCAGATGTCTTGATACTTTTGTTTCCCCAGATGTCTTGATATCTTTGTTTACCCAGATATCTTGATATCTTTGTTTCCCCAGATGTCTTGATATCTTTGTTTCCCCAGGAAGTTATTCCAACAATTGGAATCATGTGTAACCCAGGCCTTAGGAAACGCCATTGGGACGCCATGTCTGAGATTGCTGGCTTCAACCTGACCCCAGACACCGGGACTACACTACGCAAGGTCCTCAAACTTGGGCTGGATCCCCTCATGGAGCAGTTTGAAGTCATTTCTGTTGCCGCTAGTAAAGTAAGTTGGTAATTTTTTTAGCTGCTAGAAAGTTAAGTTGGTCATTTCTGCAGTTGGACAAAGTAAGTCCTTTTTTGGCTGCTAGAAAATTAAATTTTTTTTATGCTGGAAAGGTACATTGTCATTACTATTTCTACTGGCAAAGTAGCATGTTATATTGTACCATAATATATTGTAGGATATTATATTGTAGGATATTATATTGTAGGATATTATATTGTAGAAATTATATTGTAGCATATTATATTGAAGGATATTATATTGTAGGATGTTATATTGTAACATATTATATTGTAGCATATTATATTGTAGGATATTATATTGTAGGGTATTATATTGTAGGATGTTATATAGTAGCATATTATATTGTAGGATGCTATATTGTAGCATGTTATATTGTATAGAAACTATCTTTTCTTTAAAATTAGATAATTTTATTCATATAATTCCACATCACCACCAATCAATTCAATTGAACTTTAAACTTCTTATTTCATAGATAGAAATTATGCAGCTCCTTATATTTTAATGTATTGACTGTGATGAAATAGATAGAAATTGAGCAGCTCCTTATATTTTAATAGTATTGACTGTGATGAAATAGATAGAAATGGTGCAGCTCCTTATATTTTAATGTATTGACTGTGATGAAATAGATGGAAATTATGCAGCTCCTTATATTTTAATGTATTGACTGTGATGAAATAGATAGAAATGATGCAGCTCCTTATATTTTAATGTATTGACTGTGATGAAATAGATAGAAATGATGCAGCTCCTTATATTTTAATAGTATTGACTGTGATGAAATAGATAGAAATGGTGCAGCTCCTTATATTTTAATAGTATTGAAATGGTGCAGCTTGTCTGCAACCCTGGCCTCCCTTGCAACCCTGGTATAACCCGGCAACCCTGGGTTCCCCTACAACCCTGACCTCCCCTGCAACCCTGGCCTCCCCAAATTCAAATTTGGGGCATGGCGTTATCAGATGCACAACCTTTTCTGGGGTCATAGTGCAGTGCTGGCAGTTTGGGTCCCTGGTGTCTAGCCAGTTGAAGTGGGACTTAGTAGGACAGTGATCGGTTCACGTCTGAGTTCCAAGCTGGTGCTGTCGTTACAGTTTCCTCTATGGATCGGTCTTGCTGGTTGAAGTTTATTATTATATTGAAAGAAGTGAACAAGAGTTACTGACACTAGTCTTAGAAATGTAATTTTAAAATGTAATAAATCCTCACTATTCAAAGACTTGAGTGTTGTTAGAAAGATTAAAATGATATTTTTAGATAGATACTTGATAAATCAATAGTGACAAATAGGTGAGAATCCTAGACTACAAATCTTACAGTATAACACCAATATAAAAGAATCAAATGAAATATTGTGTTCAAATGTTGTTCATATTGTGTTCAAATGTTGTTCATATTGTGTTCAAATGTTGTTCATATTGTGTTCAAATGTTGTTCATATTGTGTTCAAATGTTGTTCATATTGTGTTCATATTTTTACTTTGTTTTAAGGAGTATTCATTAGAGAAAGCTTTCAGGAAAATGACAACAGAATGGGCAGACATCAATTTCTCTCTAAACTTGTACAAAGACACAAGTCTCAAGATCATTGGAGGTGTTGATGATATACAGACAATGTTGGACGACCACATAGTCAAAACACAGACCATGAGGAACTCACCCTTTGTACGGCCATTTGAGGAGGATGTTAAAGTAGGTTTCAAAACAGTGTTGTCTTAATATTAATTTGTTTCAGGCCCCCCGAACAACAGTTTTGTCTGAAATCTTGTAAACTAAGTCTAAAGTATATGTGATCTAGCTGCATACCTTATGAAAATCTGTATGGTTTACTAATAGTTTTGTCTGAAATCTTGTAAACTAAGTCTAAAGTATATGTGATCTAGCTGCATACCTTATGAAAATCTGTACGGTTTACTAATAGTTTTGTCTGAAATCTTGTTAAATGAGTCTAATGGCAGGGCAGCCACTTGGTATATGGGCGTTGTGTGGTAGGACAGCCTCTTGGTGTATGTGAGTTGTGTGGCAGGACAGCTTCTTGGTGTATGTGAGTTGTGTGGCAGGACAGCCTCTTGGTGTATGTGAGTTGTGTGGCAGGACAGCCTCTTGGTGTATGTGAGTTGTGTGGCAGGACAGCCTCTTGGTGTATGGGCGTTGTGTGGTAGGACAGCCTCTTGGTGTATGTGAGTTGTGTGGCAGGACAGCCTCTTGGTGTATGTGACTTGTGTGGCAGGACAGCCTCTTGCTGTATGTGAGTTGTGTGGCAGGACAGCCTCTTGGTGTATGAGAGTTGTGTGGCAGGACAGCATATTTGTGTATGAGAGTTGTGTGGCAGGACAGCCTCTTGGTATATGCGAGTTGTATTGCAGGACAGCCTATTTGTGTATGAGAGTTGTGTGGCAGGACAGCCTATTGTGTATAAGAGTTGTGTGGCAGGACAGCCTATTTGTGTATGAGAGTTGTGTGGCAGGTATATGAGGGAAAAAATCACCTACTGTGGTGCTTACTTGTGATGGAACGATATCAAAATTTTTAACGATTTTGATATGATTCCCATTCTACCCAATTATTCCGATTCCCGATAAGATTCCGATTCTGATTCCGATTCCTGGCCATTATTACATACATCTATTACTGTGCCCAGGTATTAACATATTTAATTAATATCAACACACACTGTGGTGTTTATTTTATTTGCATGGCAAATATCATCACACACTGTGGTGTTTATTTCTTGGTATGGCAAATATCATCACACACCATGGTGTTTATTTTATTAGCATGGCAAATATCATCACACACTGTAGTGTTTATTTTATTAGCATGGCAAATATCATCACACACTGTGGTGCTTTATTTCTTAGTATGACAAACAGTTTAACCTATTTTGTTGTTAAATGCTTTCATTTATTATGTTTGTAAACCACCACTATATAATAAATATTGCAATGCATTTGCATAGACATGAATATATCTTTATTCTGAAACAGACCACACATATTTACCTTAGGACTTGACCTCAGGTGTTTTGGGGGGGGGGGGGGGGCAAGGGGGAAATCTTGAGTTAGCACACATATTTACCTAAGGACTTGACCTCAGGTGTTTTGGAGGGGGGGCAAGGGGAAATCTTGAGTTAGCACACTTATTTACCCCAGTGGGTGAGCCTATGTTTTATTACTGTAGGAATGGGAGGAAACATTACTTCACACCCAGAAAGCCATATTTACCCCAGTAGGTGACCCTCTGTTTTATTACTGTAGGAATGGGAGGAAACATTACTTCACACCCAGAAAGACATATTTACCCCAGTGGGTGACCCTCTGTTTTATTACTGTAGGAATGGGAGGAAACATTACTTCACACCCAGAAAGCCATTGATGAGTGGCTCAAGATGCAGGCCCAATGGTTGTACTTAGAACCAATCTTTTCATCAGAGGACATCAACAACCAAATGCCAGAAGAAGGAAAATTGTTCCAAACTGTGGACAGAAACTTTAAAGATGTCATGTTGAAATGTGCTAAAAATCCACATGTATGTATTGATTGTTATGGTATGATTTTGATGAATTTCTATACCTCGTTGTTGGCTCTTTCTACAAGTCATATCCAATATACAGAACATCCACTTGGATACAAACGCTGAAGTTAAATTTTCTCATAAGTTAGCCACATACAATGGTATAGTCACATACAATATTTTACCTTGCTCACTGGGTCTCAGGTCCTGGAGGCTTGTACAACAACTGGTGTCTTAGAGAAATTGGTGGACAGCAATATTTTACTGGACAAAATCAACAGAGGATTGAATGCCTACTTGGAGAAAAAACGATTGTTCTTTCCCAGGTTAGCTAATTAGTGGATTTATAATGGTAACCATGGACTGACTATGCTATAGCGGACCATACTACAACTGAATATACTATAACTGACCATACTACAATATCTTAATATACTATAACTGAACATAAAGCAATGCATGATAATACAATTTAACATAAGGTACTGATCATAATTTAGCTTACCAAAATACAACTAACCATAAAACAAATGGCCATAATAATACAACAGACCATACTTCAGCTGAACATAAAACAACTGACCATAAAAGGACTGACCATGATACAACAGACCATAATACAACTGACAAAACTTCAGCGGGTCAAAATCTGATTTTAAGTGTTATTCATTAAATTAGTGCTTTTATTTGTTTATAAATATTGAACTTAGAAGTATGATGAGAATGAATTGATTTAAAGCTCAGCCTAAGCTATCAATAATATTCATCCATTGATCTTTACTTGGGAATGAGGAAAATTAAATTTTTTTTGACTTAACTGCTTTGAAAAATCTTTAATTTTATGTTTGAAAGTATTCTTCTCTATATATGTATAAAAAATGTGATTTTTTTAATGTTCAATCATTACCTGATTTTCATTAAAAATGTGATACTGATTTGTTATCAACAATGGAGTATATGGCTTGGATACTTAGAAATTAGCTGAAAAATGACCTACTGGAATGAAAGGAAAACTGTTCATGCAATCTATGTTTAAGTCTTCAAAATAATTATACAAAATGAATATTTACATTAAAAAAAAATATTTTGTAAAAATGTAATAATATTAAAAGTCATGCATACTCATATAGAAATGTAATGATATTAAAAGTTATGCATACTCATATAGAAATGTAATGATATTAAAAGTTATGCATACTCATATAGAAATGTAATATTATTAAAAGTTATGCATACTCATATAGAAATGTAATGATATTAAAAGTCATGCTTATTCAGCTTAGAATCAAATCTACATCACTTATGTTTCAGGTTCTTCTTCCTTTCCAATGATGAAATGTTGGAGATTTTGTCTGAAACTAAAGACCCTCTGCGTGTCCAGCCTCACCTTAAGAAATGTTTTGAAGGTATCGCCAAACTCGACTTTGATTCAGAGCTGGTCATCCATGGGATGTTCAGCAGTGAAGGTGAGAATGTGCAGTTCTCCTACATTGTTGATACCAATGAAGCTAAAGGATCTGTCGAGAGATGGCTACTCCAAGTCCAGGACTGTATGCTGGTGTCTGTCAGAGATGTCATTGAGGAATCCATTGAGGTGAGTTGCCACGGTATTGGACAGAAATGGAGTTTAAAATGATCAAGTAATTTCGTTTGGTTTGGGTCTTTAAAAAAAGTATTTAAAAAAAAGGTAATAAATTAAAATTAAAAAAAGATAATTCTAGATGTAGTAAAATCTTTATTAGTAAGTGAATTGTTTACTACTTATCAACATTTCTAAACGGCTACGTACTAACATTGCTAGAACCTAACAATGCTCCATATCATCATATTGTCCTGTTGAAATAAAAGGTAAAAATGTACAAAGTAACGATGTGATTATAATGTCTGATTGTTACAACTTCACATCTGTTACTGTTTACTCCGTTGCTGTCTAGGGTTAACGAATATACTCTGTCACACTAAGGTTCACAATAATGACCAACAACAGTGTCCACAGTAAATTATGTGTTTATTACTATATACTAAACTATACACTTGTTACACAAATATATCTCGCAGTAAAACAGCATACTCAGGCAACAAGCCCTACAATGACTCTAACAAATCTACTATCTCTATTACTACTCTCGACTCTACACTAACTCTAAGGATCTACTCTGGCTCTACTACTCCTGTCTCTACTACTGGCTCTGGCTCTACTCTGTCAACTACCTCCTGGGTCTACCTCTTGTTAACTAACCCAACTACCCAGCTCACAGCTCTTATCCCCTCTGTCTGTTCACCCCCACCCAGCTACACTAATTGCTCAACACGAACCAATTTCACCTCTGACCCCACAATCTTGCCCTAACACAACATCTCACAGTCGCCATCCGCCAGACCAGAATTCATTAACGATCCAGGTCGTAACACTGATCATCTCCTTTATGTCATTTGACTATAAGATCTGATCATCTCCTTTATGTCATTTGACTATAATGTCTGATCATCTTCTTTATGCGAATTGACTATAATTTCTGATCATCTCCTTTATGTCATTTGACTATAAGATCTGATCATCTCCTTTATGTCATTTGACTATAAGATCTGATCATCTCCTTTATGTCATTTGACTATAATGTCTGATCATTTCCTTTATGTCATTTGACTATAATGTCTCATCATTTCCTTTATGTCATTTGACTATAATGTCTCATCATCTCCTTTATGTCATTTGACTATAATGTCTCATCACCTCCTTAAAGTGATTTGACTATAATGTCTCATCATCTCCTTTATGTCATTTGACTATAATGTCTCATCATCTCCTTAAAGTGATTTGACTATAATGTCTCATCATTTCCTTAAAGTGATTTGACTATAATGTCTCATCATTTCCTTTAATAAGTGATTTGACTATAATGTCTCATCATTTCCTTTATGTCATTTGACTATAATGTCTCATCATTTCCTTTATGTCATTTGACTATAATGTCTCATCATTTCCTTTATGTCATTTGACTATAATGTCTCATCATCTCCTTTATGTCATTTGACTATAATGTCTCATCATCTCCTTAAAGTGATTTGACTATAATGTCTCATCATCTCCTTTATGTCATTTGACTATAATGTCTCATCATTTCCTTTATGTCATTTGACTATAATGTCTCATCATCTCCTTTATGTCATTTGACTATAATGTCTCATCATCTCCTTAAAGTGATTTGACTATAATGTCTCATCATCTCCTTTATGTCATTTGACTATAATGTCTCATCATTTCCTTTATGTCATTTGACTATAATGTCTCATCATCTCCTTAAAGTGATTTGACTATAATGTCTCATCATTTCCTTTATGTCATTTGACTATAATGTCTCATCATCTCCTTAAAGTGATTTGACTATAATGTCTCATCATCTCCTTTATGTCATTTGACTATAATGTCTCATCATCTCCTTTATGTCATTTGACTATAATGTCTCATCATTTCCTTTATGTCATTTGACTATAATGTCTCATCATCTCCTTTATGTCATTTGACTATAATGTCTCATCATCTCCTTAAAGTGATTTGACTATAATGTCTCATCATCTCCTTAAAGTGATTTGACTATAATGTCTCATCATCTCCTTTATGTCATTTGACTATAATGTCTCATCATTTCCTTTATGTCATTTGACTATAATGTCTCATCATCTCCTTAAAGTGATTTGACTATAATGTCTCATCATCTCCTTTATGTCATTTGACTATAATGTCTCATCATTTCCTTTATGTCATTTGACTATAATGTCTCATCATCTCCTTTATGTCATTTGACTATAATGTCTCATCATTTCCTTTATGTCATTTGACTATAATGTCTCATCATTTCCTTTAATAAGTGATTTGACTAGAATATCTCATCATCTCCTTTAAGTGATTTGACTATAATGTCTGATCATCTCCTTTATGTCATTTGACTATAATGTCTCATCATCTCCTTAAAGTGATTTGACTATAATGTCTCATCATTTCCTTTATTTCATTTGACTATAATGTCTCATCATCTCCTTTATGTCATTTGACTATAATGTCTCATCATCTCCTTAAAGTGATTTGACTATAATGTCTCATCATCTCCTTTATGTCATTTGACTATAATGTCTCATCATTTCCTTTATGTCATTTGACTATAATGTCTCATCATCTCCTTAAAGTGATTTGACTATAATGTCTCATCATTTCCTTTATGTCATTTGACTATAAGATCTGATCATCTCCTTTATGTCATTTGACTATAATGTCTGATCATCTTCTTTATGCGAATTGACTATAATTTCTGATCATCTCCTTTATGTCATTTGACTATAAGATCTGATCATCTCCTTTATGTCATTTGACTATAAGATCTGATCATCTCCTTTATGTCATTTGACTATAATGTCTGATCATTTCCTTTATGTCATTTGACTATAATGTCTCATCATTTCCTTTATGTCATTTGACTATAATGTCTCATCATCTCCTTTATGTCATTTGACTATAATGTCTCATCATCTCCTTAAAGTGATTTGACTATAATGTCTCATCATCTCCTTTATGTCATTTGACTATAATGTCTCATCATCTCCTTAAAGTGATTTGACTATAATGTCTCATCATCTCCTTAAAGTGATTTGACTATAATGTCTCATCATTTCCTTTAATAAGTGATTTGACTATAATGTCTCTTCATTTCCTTTATGTCATTTGACTATAATGTCTGATCATTTCCTTTATGTCATTTGACTATAATGTCTCATCATTTCCTTTATGTCATTTGACTATAATGTCTCATCATCTCCTTTATGTCATTTGACTATAATGTCTCATCATCTCCTTAAAGTGATTTGACTATAATGTCTCATCATCTCCTTTATGTGATTTGACTATAATGTCTGATCATCTCCTTTATGTCATTTGACTATAATGTCTCATCATCTCCTTAAAGTGATTTGACTATAATGTCTCATCATTTCCTTTATGTCATTTGACTATAATGTCTCATCATCTCCTTTATGTCATTTGACTATAATGTCTCATCATCTCCTTAAAGTGATTTTACTATAATGTCTCATCATCTCCTTTATGTCATTTGACTATAATGTCTCATCATTTCCTTTATGTCATTTGACTATAATGTCTCATCATCTCCTTAAAGTGATTTGACTATAATGTCTCATCATTTCCTTTAATAAGTGATTTGACTATATTGTCTCATCATCTCCTTTATGTCATTTGACCATAATGTCTCATCATATTCTTTATCTTTTGAAAATCTCCATCTTGATATATTATGAAACTTGTTTCCCGTTAAGGAATATCAAAACACACCAAGAAAAAGTTGGGTTCAGGAATGGCCTGGTCAAGTGGTCATCTGTGTGGGCTCTATTTACTGGACACAGGAAGTGCATGAAGCTATTAACATGGGAGCCGATGGTCTGTTTGCCTATCACAGAGTGCTGCAAGACCAACTGAAGGACATAGTTGATTTGGTCAGGGGAAAACTGACCACCCAACAAAGGATTACACTTGGGGCACTTGTGGTCATTGATGTCCATGCTCGGGATGTTGTTCTGGAAATGGCAAATAAAGGTTGGAGATATAAACAAAACTTTTTTTAATAAATCATATTTTAACTAGGTATACTTTATCTTTGAATTTTTGACATACAATATTTAATATTTTTAATTTTTCTGTTCTAACCCTTAATGACAAGAATCTACCCTAAATTTATAATTTATGTTTTTTATACTCATGAAACTCCGAGCCATTTTATTTTATTATTATATTGGGACGTCTGCGTTGAAGGAATAAGATATACAGCAACAAGGGTAGGGAAAGCCTTTATGAAGAACAAAAAAAAACAAAAAAAAAACAGAACAAAGAATTAAAGAGAATGAAAAAAAGACCTAGCTTAGAATAGTCTTGAAGGAAATTGTTTGATCAATGTGTCCCATGAAATCTAAGACTTTTGAGTTAATGATTAGCAGAAAAAAAAATAAAGATATAAAAAGAAATTAAAATTAGAGGAAACCAAAGATTACTGTAGAATGGTCAGGACTTGGTTGGTAAAGTAGGTAAGAATGAGTAAATTGAGGAAGATTTCAAGGAAAGGAAAGAAAACAAAAGTCATGATGCATTTTAATGGCAATAGTCATTGCAACCTCACCTGCTTCTCAATCCTATTAATGTAAGGTTAACTTAATGTCTATCAGCCCAGTAAGTGTAATGATAACTTAATGTCTCTTAGCCCAGTAAGTGTAATGATAACTTAATGTCTCTCAGCCCAGTAAGTGTAATGATAACTTAATGTCTCTCAGCCCAGTAAGTGTAAGGATAACTTAATGTCTCTCAGCCCAGTAAATGTTAGGATAACTTAATGTCTCTCAGCCCAGTAAGTGTAATGATAACTTAATGTCTCTCAGCCCAGTAAGTGTAAGGATAACTTAATGTCTCTCAGCCCTGTAAAGGTAAGGATAACTTAATGTCTCTCAGCCCAGTAAGTGTAATGATAACTTAATGTCTCTCAGCCCAGTAAATGTAAGGATAACTTAATGTCTCTCAGCCCAATAAATGTAAGGATAACTTAATGTCTCTCAGCCCAGTAAATGTAAGGATAACTTAATGTCTCTCAGCCCAGTAAGTGTAAGGATAACTTAATGTCTCTCAGCCCAGTAAATGTAAGGATAACTTAATGTCTCTCAGCCCAGTAAGTTTAAGGATAACTTAATGTCTCTCAGCCCAGTAAATGTAAGGATAACTTAATGTCTCTCAGCCCAGTAAATGTAAGGATAACTTAATGTCTCTCAGCCCAGTAAATGTAAGGATAACTTAATGTCTCTCAGCCCAGTAAATGTAAGGATAACTTAATGTCTCTCAGCCCAGTAAATGTAAGGATAACTTAATGTCTCTCAGCCCAGTAAATGTAAGGATAACTTAATGTCTCTCATCCCAGTAAATGTAAGGATAACTTAATGTCTCTCAGCCCAGTAAGTGTAAGGATAACTTAATGTCTCTCAGCCCAGTAAGTGTAAGGATAACTTAATGTCTCTCAGCCCAGTAAATGTAAGGATAACTTAATGTCTCTCAGCCCAGTAAATGTAAGGATAACTTAATGTCTCTCAGCCCAGAAGTTGTAAGGGTAACTTAATATCTCTCAGCCCAGTAAGTGTAAGGATAACTTAATGTCTCTCAGCCCAGTAAATGTAAGGATAACTTAATGTCTCTCAGCCCAGTAAGTGTAAGGACAACTTAATGTCTCTCCATTCCAAAAAGGTAAGGTTAATGTAAAGTCTCCAAGCCCCATAAATGTAAGATTAGCTTAACCATTAATGTCAGGCTAACTTAATCATAAATGTAAGGTTAGCTTAACCATTATTGTCAGGCTAACTTAATCATAAATGTAAGGTTAGCTTAACCATTATTGTCAGGCTAACTTAATCATAAATGTAAGGTTAACTTACCATAATAACCATAAATATAATGTTAACTCAACCCCTTAAATGTAATGTCAATGCTTGTGAAACCAGGAGTGGCCGCTGAGAATGACTTTGCATGGCTGGCTCAACTGAGATATTACTGGGAGGAAGCTAACTGTGCTGTACGCATCACCAATGCCACCGTCAAGTATGCCTATGAGTACCTGGGTAATTCAGGACGACTTGTCATAACCCCGCTTACTGATCGATGTTACCGTACTTTGGTGAGAAGAACAAAATTAATGTGTGTGCACCATTGCAGGTGAATGTGTTAAGTGTAATGTTTCATTTATTAACAACAGATTGTTGACAAAAGGTCAAAGAAATGATTATTTACGGTTGTTTTTATTATTCCCATGATGTTTGTACTGATTGTTCCAGCCTCATCAACTCATACAAGAATAAATAAAAGCAGCCATCTTTCCCCATAGGTTGGAGCCTTTTACTTAAACTTAAATGGAGCTCCTGAAGGTCCTGCAGGGACAGGTAAAACTGAGACGACAAAAGACCTGGCAAAAGCACTGGCTGTACAGTGTGTTGTCTTCAATTGTTCTGATGGCTTGGATTATATCGCCATGGGAAAAGTAATCATTTTTACCTCTTCTGACATGTTTTTGAGGCATCTCATTGTTGCCCCCAACCCCACCTCTACCCACTTTCAGGAGAACAAATGCATACAACAGTAATGCAAAACTAAACTTATCTAGAGATATTAGAACTATTTAAGTTAAATGTCTGGAGATCCACATATTAGAAATTACTTGATAGTCAATTTTATTTATAAAATTAAAAAAAATTGACAATGGTACGTTTTGCTGAATAAAATTAGTGCAATATTAGAACCGGTGTCAGGATACCAATAGTTGTGTGGTTGATAGTGTGATGACACCAATATTGGTGTGCTTGATAGTTTGATGACACCAATCTTGGTGTTGTTGATAGTGTGATGCAAATATGATGCCACTGATTTCATGATAAAAAATCCAGATAACTGCGCTAAATGAAATTCTTAAAAAAATCACAAGTTGTTTGGTGCGTAATATTTTCTTTTTTTTTTAATGAAATAGTTGGTGTAATTGTTTGTTTTTATGAAATAGTTGGTGTAATTGTTTGTTTTTATGAAATAGTTGGTGTAATTGTTTGTTTTTATGAAATAGTTGGTGTAATAAATCTGAGGTGTAAAAGGGGTTGGGACATTAGAACACTAAAATAAAATAAAATAATACAAAATAATTATAAAGGATTTATACACAAAAAAATGTGTTTTTAAAGTTTGTTTAATTATATTAGGAATAATAAAGAACATGCCTTACTTTTTAATATAGAAATAATAAAAAAAATCCATTTATTTAAATTTGTAACATTTCTAGATGTTTTGAAATAGGTTTCCATTTTCAAATCAATTCCTCGAAATCTTTTGTGCACTTCCTTTTAAGTTATTTTTTAATCGTTAATTAAATTTTTTTAGTGTTTTAGAAAATGGCTATTAAAATAGAAGGAAGAGCTTTATAAAGGGCGCCAGATGTTCAATAATTTGTAATTTATCTGAAAGAGCTATAGTTTGAAATAATGCAGAGGATCAACATCAGTGGATTTTTGTCCAGGAGAACATCATTTACTTTTTGTCTATTTCAGTTCTTTAAAGGATTGGCATCCTCTGGAGCCTGGGCTTGTTTTGATGAATTCAACAGAATTGACTTGGAAGTTCTTTCAGTGGTGGCACAACAGGCAAGTACTAGATGTAAGAAGTCCTTTCAGTGGTGGCACAACAGGCAATTACTAAATACAAGAAGTCCTTTCAGTGGTGGCATAACAGGCAAGTACAAAATGCAAGAAGTCCTTTCAGTGGTGGCACAACAGGCAAGTACAAAATGCAAGAAGTCCTGTCTGTGTTATTTCCATGACACATTTGGGGGAAATTAATTTAAAAAGTATGGCCACCAATGGCATAGGCAGATTTGATATCTTTAGAGTGAACACCCCTAAAAAAAGTATGGCCACCAAAAAAAGGGCATATTTAATATCTTTAGAGTGACAACACCCCACCCCGACTCCTTTTCCCCCACCTAACATTTTGAACTGCATTTGAAATTTCCCCAGATTTTGTGCATTATTCGTGCTGTCCAAGCAAAAGTTGACACATTTGTGTTTGAAGGGACGGAACTCAAACTTAACCCCAACTGTTACGTGTGTATCACCATGAACCCTGGCTATGCCGGCAGGTCAGAACTTCCTGACAATCTTAAAGTTCTCTTCCGAACCGTTGCAATGATGGTGGGTAATACACGGGAAACTTTAATATAACAATGTTATTACTCTCATTTTGTTGCCCTCCGTCCATCTCCAAGAGATCATGGTGGCATTTTGGTTGGGTAAATGGCAAGGTCTGGGCAAGGTGTTTATATGGAGATATGACAGTATGATAAACCTAATTGATTTTATGGATGTACTGAAAGTACTACTTTATATGGAGAATTAACTGTATGATAAACCTAATTGATGTTATAGATGTACTGAAAGTACTACTTTATATGGAGAATTAACAGTATGATAAACTAATTGATGTTATAGATGTACGGAAAGTACTACTTTATATGAAAAATTAACAGTATGATAAACCTAATTGTTATAGATGTACAGAAAGTACTACTTTATATGGAAAATTAACAGTATGATAAACCTAATTGATGTTATAATTGTACGGAAAGTACTACTTTATAGGGAGAATAAGCAGTATGATAAACCTAATTGATTTTATTAATGTACTGAAAGTACTACTTTATCTGATGAGATGTTGGTAACACCACTAACTTAAAATTACTGATAAATGAAAGGTAAACCACTGAGTGATATTTTGACTTACTGTGTTTTTGTATGTAATGCTGGCCCATGAATTATCTGGATTGCTCTCCCATGAATTATTTAGACTGGTTGTCAAATATTCTTTGTTCCATAAGAATACTCTCGTTGTCTAGGTCTTCTTTATTGCACAAAAATACTTTCTCTCTGATACGAAGAATACAAAGTCCAAAAGTGCACTATAATACTTTTTTAAGTAATTACGAATCCACTGGACATTGATGAATGTATACATATATAATTCACCGTATAATGAACCCGATATTCACTTCAGCTACCAAACCTCCATCAATCTTAGCGAGCCAAAATATACATCGCTCTCGAATCAAGATCGTTCACTCTCCAAGTTCGTGAAAATAATAACACAGCCTCTCTCTCGAACATAATAATCTCTCTCTCACATCACAAAATGTTAACCCCCCTTTTATCCCTCAACATATCATGTAATCGTGATATTAACAGAGTTCACATTTGTTCACTATACCCATTTTTCCTCACAATCACAACACACACACTGCCACTGATTTCATGACCTTGACACTGGTCTCTCCCACCAGGTGCCTGATTATGCCATGATATCAGAAATCTCTCTGTACTCTGTTGGGTTTTTGACCGCTAGAGACATGGCTGTAAAAATCGTCACAACGTATCGCTTGTGCTCCGAGCTGCTCTCCTCCCAGTTTCATTATGACTATGGCATGCGGGCTGTCAAATCTGTGCTATCGGCTGCAGGGAATCTCAAACTGAAATACAGGACACAAGCTGAGGATATTTTGGTGAGAAATTCTTTTTCCCCTTGGAATAAAAAAACCATAAAATCAACCTGAAAACTTTATCAAGGCTGCCGAAAAAGAAATGTCAATTAAAATTAATTCTACAAGTCTAGACATTTTTTTAAAATGCTATCATATATATATGCCAACCTGCTTGATTAAAAACTACAAAAATTCTTTAAAAACTGTACCACAGCATAAACAAAAATGAAGGCCCTAAAAAGTATAATTTATAACTTTTTGATTTAATGATCAATGTCTTGAATGCATGCTAATCTTGCCTTGTGGATAATTTCTTGATTAGGATAATCTGTCTGATAAAGTTATACAGGCGGAGATCCTGTTTGCTAATTACATCTAGTTTATAATGCAAAGTTTAGCATACATTTTGCAAAAAAACATTTTGTTAAGCGCTTGCTCCTGGCTATTATGACATTAAAGTACATTTTAAAAGACATTTGCACAAACAAAACTTTGAGGCAATGAAGGGAGATTCTACCTTGATTAAAGCCTTCTTTTCTCATTCCCATTATGTAGATGTAGTTTTAGAAAATGTTAAAATGTTCAGTTTAGTCATGCTGAGGTGTAATACAAGCAATAGACATAAGTACTAATAAGGCTATCAGTTGTGTAATACAAGCAATAGACATAAGTACTAATAAGGCTATCAGTTGTGTAATACAAGCAATGGGCATAAGTACTATTACATCTATGAGTTGTTAGTTATGATAAATCTATTTAAATATGTGATAGAAATGAAAAGAACACTTACTGTCTGCTACAATGATAACTCAAAGAAATGTGTACTCAAAGCAGCTACTATTGTTAGTATTCCTGCTATAGCTACCGGTATTTTAAGTACATGCTGGCTGAACCTCACTATGACTCTGTGTTTAGGAAGACTGCCTATCAATCCAAGCATTAGGCCCATGGTTACTCTGTACAGACCAATAGGATTTAAACTTAACTCTGTACAGACCAATATGACTTAACCTTTTGACCTTTGATGAATTAATTGTATTGTGGGCAAACAATGAAAAAAGAAATAAATTATTTTTTATAACTTCTTGACAAACTTAATCCAGTAGGGGTGTACACCTTTCATCCTTGACAAACTTAATCCAGTAGGGGTGTACACGTTTCATCCTTGACAAACTTGTACTAAGGCCACTTTGGGTGTACACCTTTCATCCTTAACAAACTTGTACTAATGCCAGTTTGGGTGTACACCTTTCATCCTTGACAAACTTGTACTAATGCCAGTTTGGGTGTACACCTTTCATCCTTGACAAACTTGTACTAAAGCCAGTTTGGGTGTACACCTTTCATCCTTGACAAACTTGTACTAAAGCCAGTTTGGGTGTACACCTTTCATCCTTGACAAACTTGTACTAAAGCCAGTTTGGGTGTACATCTTTCATCCTTGACAAACTTGTACTAAAGCCAGTAGGGGTGTACACCTTTCATCCTTGACAAACTGGTACTAAAGCCAGTATGGGTGTACACCTTTCATCCTTGACAAACTTGTACTAAAGCCAGTTTGGGTGTACACCTTTCATCCTTGACAAACTTGTACTAAAGCCAGTTTGGGTGTACATCTTTCATCCTTGACAAACTTGTACTAAAGCCAGTATGGGTGTACACCTTTCATCATTGACAAACTGGTACTAAAGCCAGTATGGGTGTACACCTTTCATCCTTGTCAAACTGTACTAAAGCCAGTTTGGGTGTACACATTTCATCCTTGAACATTTTTAACAAAGCCTGTTTGGACATACACATTTTAAAATGACTAAGAACCATTTAAAGTATGAGTAAGCTGTGCACAGGTTGGTATGAATGCTATAAGACTTGCAGCAGGCTTGTAGAAATTTCAACACTTTAATATTAAGTTTTTACCTATGGAAGGGGTAGTTCTTAATGGGAAAAACTGGTCATAAGTTAAGCTCTGTAGCTTAATGTAAACATCTCAAAATATGATATGATAATAAAATTATTTTACACAACAAAATTATTTTTTTGATTTATAACTATTTCTAACATCATGAATCGACAGATTCTTCGCTCCATTATTGATGTAAACCTCCCAAAATTTCTGGCCCACGACATTCCACTTTTTAATGGCATAATATCAGACCTGTTTCCTGGCCTCAAGTTACCTCAGGCAGATTACGAAGTATTTTTGAAGGCCATGAAGAGGGTTAGCGAGAAGAACAATCTGCAGTTTGTACCAAGTTTTGAAGAAAAAATTGTACAAACGTATGAAATGATGCTTGTACGTCATGGGTAAGATCTTATTTGATTCCTTTCAGAGGGCAACTTATTAGGTTTATTTGTTCAAAAATTTAATGTTGTCTACACGAGGACCTCAGTACATGGACATTATGTGTCTGTGCATGGACTTCATGTGTCTGTGCATAACTTTGTGTGTCTGTGCATGGATTTTATGTGTCTGTGAATGACTTTATGTGTCTGTGCATGTTTTGTTTCATTTTATTTAGGTTTTTTAGTGCCGAGGCATAGATTACATCCAATATTTGATTACATCCATAGGTTTGCTTTCATCCATGATTTTTAACATTCATGTAATTGCTTACATCCAACATTTGATTACATTCTTAGGTTGATTACAATCAGGGTTCAATTACTACAGTCTTATCTTATGATTTCCTCCAGTTTTATGATGGTCGGTGAGCCATTCGGTGGTAAGACCAAAGTTCTCATGACATTGGCTGAGGGGATGACACTGCTCAGAAGTGAAGGTCATGAAGAGTATGAAGGCGTCATTCACTGCGTCATCAACCCCAAGGCCATCACAATGGGACAGCTCTATGGACAATTTGACGCTGTTTCACACGAGGTTTACTCATTTTCTTTCTCATTTTCTCATATATTTATCCATCATTGGCCCTAAAAGATTTGTAAGCCCTTTGCATTGTCTCTGTGCAGCAAGTAAGCCCTTTACATTGCGTCTATGCTGCATGTTGGATTATCCAGATGTCAATGGATCAAACAATATTTAGGATATTTGTGAAAATTTATGTTACATGATTATTTTATTAAGTAATGAAACATGGCATCATTGAAGATGTTTTACTTGATAATAATTATTTATTGATGCCAGTGGTCTGACGGAGTGACAGCCAACTCGTTTCGAGAGTATGCGGTGTCGCAGACACCTGACAGGAAGTGGGTGATATTTGATGGTCCGATCGATGCCGTTTGGATTGAGAACATGAACACTGTACTGGATGACAACAAAAAACTTTGCCTGATGAGTGGAGAAATTATCCAGATGTCCAACCAGATGACCATGGTGTTTGAAACCATGGACTTGGCGCAAGCTTCGGTGAGTTGATGATCTCCCCTGTTTTGTCTTGATTGTTTGGCTTAATAATTAAAAAAAATAATAACTACTTATAGTCAGTCACAAGGAAGAGTGGTCTCATAATGGGATAATTGATGAGAAATAATAGTCCAGTAACTAGGGAGAGTGGTGCTATGATACATATCACAATACATAATTGTCTGGGTAACAACTAATGCCACCAACCTTTAACTAAAATAAAATTTCTAAAAATAAATGGTGTGGCTTATAGTGGATGGATAGGCTTAAAACATAGGCCCCAATGTGGCACATCCTATGATGTATAGGGTTAGCTCCCCTTTGCATGGCATAGGCCCAAATGTGGCACATCCTACGTTGTCTAGGTTAGATCCCCTTTGCATGTCATAGGCCCCGATGTGGCACATCCTACGCTGTCTAAAGTTAGCTCCCCTTTGCATGGCATAGGCCCAAATGTGGCACATCCTACGTTGTCTAGGTTAGCTCCCCTTTGCATGGCTGTCATTTTTGCTATTGAGAAATAATAGTAGTGAAAATGTCCTAGCAATGTTGCTCTTAATTTCTTCTGACTGCCCAAGGAACACATATGGGAGGGTAAGGTTGGTCATACGTAAAGAGAGGGTAGTGTTGGTAATGTATGGGAAGGTGGTATTGGTAACATGTGGGGGAATGTGGTATTGGTAAAGTGGGGAAAGGTGGTGTTGGTATAAACATTAACTGGAGCATCATAACTTATTTAAATCTTTGCCTTTGGTCTTGGCGGTTAAAGGGAGATCTGTAACAACTAAATTCAGAATGTTTCAGAGTAGATCCAAATTTCTATATTTTAAATTTGTTCCTACTTTTTACAACCTTTTTAAATGTTCAAATATTCTTGTTGATAACTTTAACAACTTGAAAAGCTTCCCATTAGTTGGCCAGGTTTTCTCTATCTGCCAGTTAGTTGGAATGTTCAATAGATTTATTTGTTCTATTTTATTTGAATTGTTTTAAGGGGGTAGGCGCTTGAAAATATCTTAATTTTTCAAAAATTATCCAATTTTTGTTGTTTTCATTTTTACGAAGATGAACATTCTTAGATTCGATTACACATAAATGTATACTACTTTTTAAAAGATTTGTTGTGAAACAACTGATATTTAACACCCCACCCCACTTTAAAAATTGACCTAATTTTAGAAGAAAATAAAATTCATCCATATCCCATGTTTGAGACCTCAAAAAACAATTTTTAAAAAGCATAATATGCTATTATTATATATCAATGTAAAGGTAAATTCAAGCAGTTTTTTTATTATTTAGAATCGTAGTCAGTAAATATAATTGCCTCAAATAATCGGATCCACAAACGTAATGTTGTAGGATATTCCTTAGTTCTATTATTATAATTATTTTACCGATTTTCATTGGTCCAAACAGGGGAGTAACCAAGATACCGATGTCACGCGCATGCGCAAATGAGTTGTTTATGTGTGTTTACCGGATCGCGAACTAAATTTTGCAAACGAAGCATCAGCATGTTTTGATTTTAAAATATGCATTTACAACCTTACCGATTAGGTAAAAGCCAGAAATAAATAAACTACAGAAATTTATGCACTGGCACTAAGAAAAGCTCTCAATTCAAGGTAAGTATACTAAAAAATTATCATAATTTAGCGACACGAGATGGCGATAGTTGAGATTATTCAGTCAGAGTCAGTACTACAGTAGGTCAGTACAGTCAATGTGTTGCCATGCCATGATGCTCGTGATGGTGTAAGGGTTGTTTAGCTTATGCGGAGATTTGCACAAGTTTCTACTTAAACTTAAAGTCTTTATATTTATCAATCAAGGGAATTTTTAATTTATATGAAACCTAAGCCTATTTATTTGGCTACAAAAACATTGAAAAATAATCGACGAGTAGTTCAAAGTAATAGTCTAGACCAATACAATTATATATTAGATTAGCATTATGGATATGAGCAAATAAATTCGTATTAGAATGTTTCAACTCAAATAGTTTAATCTTAGCCTAATTCATTTATTTTATCTACATACAATTATTAGTAATAGTGATAGCCTAATTAGTTTAGTATCATTTCTTATTTCTAAAATCAATTCATTAGAATAATAATTAATAATTATAATAAAATAAATAATTAGTTAAGCAATCCTACACATCTAAATAATACTGATAGGCTAACTGTGATCAATGTCAGTATACTATTTGCTAATTGATGTTTATTAATTTTTTAATTCCATTCTAGCCCCCAAAAAGTACTACCGAGCCGAGCAAAAGTTAATTCTTCAGTGACAAGAAGTCAACTTCAACAGCAGAGGGAGTACTAAACAATGATTTGGATATGATCATAATTCAAAGCTTTTACCAATTTTCTTCTGTCTTCAGTGGGGTGGACAAATCGCAGAAGCCATAACTTACAGCTGATTGCAAAACAAAATAGTCAATACTATGAATATAAAAATGACTTGATTGTGAGTGGTTAGATTCTTCAAATCCACAACTGGATAACCAAGGCATTATCAATTATAGACTGTAAGGCTTGAAGGACAATGGCATGGACTATGAAAAGTTGCAATCTATGATATCTGCCATAACCTTAAAAACCCAGCTGCACTGCACAATTTATAACCGGCACAAAGTATAAAAACTGCGCTATGCCGAAGAACATTTATGAGCAAGTATCTGCCCAATTATTACATTTCTAAAAGACACATAACTCATTCCTCTCTGGTATGAGGGAATTCTTTGCTGAAAGAGGTACACAGAATATGTACAAAAAGTTTCAACATAGCATTGGTGCCATGGAACTACATGGAACTGCTTCAATTTCAGTGATGTTGTCGGCAACATAACCTTGTCATCTAATTATGGTTAATAATGATCATGGACAAAATATGGTTGATAGGGGGCTTTGGATAACTTGTGTTATACTAGAATGCTGAGCAAAAAATTGGTAGACAACACAAATTAGCTTTATTCGAGCGGAAAATAAAAAATCTTTAAAAAATTGTGATTTTGACGAGAGCACCTTAGGGAAGTTCGAGAAGGTGAAAACCATGTTCCTGGTGCATTTAACAGTTAAATAATATAGAAAACCACCATGTCCATGTTGTGGAACAAAAAAAACTATGTAAAAGAACTCCATTTTCATAATAAACTTAAAATTTTTCACTTTTTAAGTTTAAAATTGATTTTTCTCAAAGTTGTTTTTTTCTATTGTTTTGTAACGTAGAATTCTAAAATCTCAGCTAATATACAAGCTAGAGTAATAAAATTTGGTGTGTATCTTCCTTTAACTATTTTGTGGGTAATGAGCTATACAGAATTCAATTTGGTCTATTACTTTTTTCAAAATAAAGTTTTTATTTTCCTATGATTGTAAATTTTAAGCGTTTTCTGCCGAGGCAAATTTTAAAAATTAAAAAAAAAATGTTTTGAAAAATTTGAAGGAAATTAAACTAGCTCAGTACCTCTAAATATACTTGAAGTTCATGAATCAATCATTTTTTAAGCAATATGTATGTTTGTTTTAAAATTTTTAGAACTCTACGAATAGGTATTATTTTCAAGATGGCCGCCGTTGCCATGACAACTATGAAATCTTTTTAAATTTTAAAGCATGAAAATATATCTCCATTCATAGCTAAACATGACCATAATAAAATAGTTGTTCTAAGTTGGTTAATTAAAAAAAAAATTTTTTTGGTAGCCTACCCCCTTAATCATAAACTAAATGATTACTTTTATCTAATCAAGTTGGGTCTGAAAAGTCCCCACTAAATAACATCAATATTTAAACATTGCAAGGTGATCTAAACTAATATTGATGGTGTGAGCTACCCATATGTAAACAAATATTCATGGTGTTAACTACCCATATGTCAACTAATATTGATAGTGTCAGCTACTCATATCTGTTAGCTCAAATATGCATATCACTTTTAAGTTTTTTCTTTTCCCACAGCCAGCCACTGTTTCTCGTTGTGGCATGATATACCTTGAGCCTTCCACCTTGGGATGGAGACCTTTAGTCAAGTCCTGGCTAAATACATTACCTACTTTTTTAACACCTGATATCCCAGCTTTCATTCAGCAGTTGACGGAGTGGTTAGTGCAGCCTTGCATTGACTTTGTACGACATTCATGTAAGGTATGTTGTTTGACAATTATGACGATGAGACCATTCATCACCGCCACTTCGGCACCACCGTTTTGTCGCTGAGACATTTCTGCACTGGGACATTTCACCACAGGGACATTTTGCCGCCAGCCTTTTCCCGGACAAAGAGATAAAAATGATTGAAATTCAAAAGTGATAATTTAAATTTAGAGGGGATTAAAACACTGCTGAACATCCAATAATAACTTAAATATATTCAGTTAACAACAAACTAGAGAAACACAAAAATCAAGGACATCTCTGTGTATTTGCAACTGTGATGAAGTCGTGATCGCCTGTGTAAAATATAGCTAATGTGTACATGTTTTATGTGGCCACCCTGTTTATTTGAGAGCGTAGACTAACACAAGTGAGATCAGTTTAGCACCAATTGTATTTGTGGATTAAGAAGATAAGCGGTCAGAGTATAGGTGCTCAGGTCTTTCATTTAAAAGTACTTCCAGAATTACATTTTTTTAACATAAAACTTTCCTAATTTAAAAGAAAAACCACAAAAACCACTTTTGTCTGTAGTTCTTGTGTCTAAGAATTTATGTCTGTACTGCTTGTGTCTAAGGACTTTTGTCTTTAGTGCTTGTGTCTAAGGACTTTTGTATGTAGTGCTTGTGTCTAAGGACTTTTGTATGTAGTGCTTGTGTCTATGAACTTTTGTCTTTAGTGCTTGTGTCTAAGGACTTTTGTATGTAGTGCTTGTGTCTAAGGACTTTTGTATGTAGTGCTTGTGTCTAAGGACTTTTGTCTGCAGTGGTTTTCTCAGAGGAGTTCTTTAATGGGGAGGGGGGACTTTTGTCATGTAGCATTTATAGTGCTAAACATATCAATCAAAATATAAAACTTGTATCCCATAGCAATATATCAACTTAGGCCAGGCCTGCACAACATACGGCCCGCGAGCACCCACTTTGTGGGCCGCGAAGACTTTTGTGAAAAATAATAATATTTTAAATTAATATTGATATTCCCCAGCTTATTGATTTATAATAGGTTTTGATTTACAATAGGTTTTGATTTACAATAGGTTTTGATTTACAATAGGTTTTGATTTACAATAGGTTTTGATTTACAATAGGTTTTGATATACAATAGGTTTTGATTTACAATAGGTTTTGATTTACAATAGGTTTTGATTTACAATAGGTTTTGATTTACAATAGGTTTATATATAGTATAATACTATAAATATTTATTTCAAGTTTAAATAATCAATTTAAAAATTAAAAAATAATAATTTTCCCCACGTTTACTTGATAGGAATGTTTTGTTTTATTAAATCAAATTAAATTAGATCTACTAATTTTTTTATCTTTTTGTAAATATTTCACAACACATTTTCTTTCCTCGTGACGATATATAATCACACGAGCGCTTTTCCCGAGCAATTACTCTTTCTCAATGGAAATTGACTACGGTTTCCCGTGCTTATGTATTCTAAATCAACAAAACCAACTCATAAGCGTAAGTGTGTTCAAAACTAGTGTCTTCTGTGCAGAGTAGCCCTTTACTATTTTTGTAGTATTGTGTTGTGTTAAATTCACGTTTTGCGTTATTTTGATATTCTGTGCTTTTATTTCGGTAATGTAGGCTTCTTAGAGACGTGTACTTGAAATATTTAAGCGACATGAATCAAAGCAGAGCGAGAAAATTAGAGATAGAGCACAGAATGTTTAATCCTGAATGGACAAATAAATACTTATTTATAGTGTTCAAGGACAAAATACTGTGCCTCGTGTGTCGTGACACAGTTGCTGCGCCGAAAGAGTATAATCTGCCACGGCATTTTGAATCTAAAAATCCTATTTTGTCAAAATTGGAACAAAATGAAAAATCCATTAAAGCAGCGAATCTATGGAAAACTCTTCCTGGAGAGCAGACATTTTTCAAGAAAAAGAGCTGTGAAAATGAGACTGCTGACGAAATAAGCTTTTTGTTTTTCAAGGGAAATTGCTACTGATGGATAATACTTTACTGAAGGCGAATTTATAAAAACGAGCATGCTGACTGCCATGTCTCAATTATGTTCGGTGTTATTTCAATACTTGAGTTAATCGCAAATGACAGTGCAAAGAAGAATAACTGATATTTCCACCAATCTGCAAGAAAAATTAATGCAGAAAGCTTGTGAATTTTCTATTTATTCTCTAGCTATATACGAAAGCACAGATTTAAAAGACACCACTCAACTTCTTATTTTCATTAGAGGTGTTGACAAAAATTGTGAAATAACCGAAGAACTCGCTAGAATGTGCGCCATGTCAGGTCGCACAACAGGAAAATATATCTTCAATGAAGTGATAAATTTCTGAAAAGATAAGTTGGGATTAGATTTTATCAAATCAGTGGCCATTTGTATCGATGAATATGACGGGTTTTAATAAGGGAGCAGTTGCGCTTATTGAAAGTTTTATCGGAAGGCAAGTAACAAAATGGTGATTGGTGATCACCAACCTACGCTTTGCGGATGACATAGACGGACTGGCTGGAAGTGAAGAAGAGCTAGCCAACCTAGTAAAGCGTCTCGACAAGACTTCATTGTCCTTTGGCATGCAAATCAGTGCAGAAAAGACAAAAATGATGACGAATAGCACCACTGGCATCGCCACTGAAATTAAGGTCAGGGAGGAAAGATTAGAGACAGTTGGTAGCTTCAAGTACCTTGGAGCAATAGTCTCCGAAGAATTCTCCAATCCCGAATTGATGGCTAGGATTGCGCAGACCACATCAGCACTAAAGAGGCTCAAGAAAATATGGAACGACAAAAATATAGCCCCCAGCACCAAAATCAGGCTGATGCGCTCACTAGTCCTCTCCATTTTCTTGTATGCCTGTGAGTCCTGGACATTGACAGCAGAACTTGAAAGGAAAATAAAGGCGATGGAGATGAGATGGTTCAGAAGCATTCTTGGCATCTGCTATAGAGACCATAACACCAATGAACAAGTGAAAGAAAGGATTTGTCAAGCAATTGGGCAGTACGATGATCTCCTGGTGTCTGTAAAAAAAACGCAAACTTGAATGGTATGGCCACGTGCCAAGAAAACAAGGGCTCGCCAAAAAAATCATGCAGGGCACAACTAGAGGAGGGAGAAGAAGAGGAAGACAGAGAAAAAGATGGGAAGATAACATCAAAGAGTGGACGGGACTAAAACTAGTCGATGCTATGCATAGTGCAGAAGACAGAGAGGAATGGAGATGACTCAAACATAGGGCTGTTCAAGCTTTTCTTGAAGAAATAGACGCCGACTACAAATCCAAATTCCTAGAAGACGAAGCAAAGGAATTCCCTGAGTTTGAAATGAGTCCTGGAATCCTGAACTCTTCTTCTTTTGTGATATTACAACACATCTAAATGGCCTTAAGGTTCAACATCACGGTAAGCAACAACTTGTCTTTGAAATGTTTGCAGCAGTAAAAGCTTTTAAACTGAAAATGAAACTTTTCAAAACCCATTTACTAAATGGTGAAATGAGTCACTTCTCCACTTGTGCACAGCATGTGTCACTTCTCCACTTGTGCACATCATGAGTCACTTCTCCACTTGTGCACAGCATGAGTCACCTCTCCACTTGTGCACAATATATTCCTCAGGACAAGCAAGTGGATTTGGGAAAACAATTTGCTAATGAAATTAATCTTTTGATTGAAGAATTTGATAATGAAGGCGAAATTCAGTTTAAACTAATTGAAGATCGATTTTCTGTGAATCCTGAGGACATACCAGTTCAAATGCAGCTGGACCTTATCCAACTACAATGTTCAGCAATTTACCGAAGCAAGCACAGAGAGAGCAGCTTGCAGAAGTTTTATAAAATTCTGGACCGTGAGATGTACACAAATCTTTACGAAGTTTCACTAAAAACCTTAAGTGTGTTTGGAACCACTTATCTATGTGAACAAACGTTTACAATAATGAACATTAATAAATGCAACCATGTTTGAGTGATGATAATTTGGAAGACATCTTGAGAACAGCCACTTCCAATATATCTCCTGATAACGACAACTTGTTACTGCAAATGATGCAATTTTCACATTAAATTTACTTGGCAAGTAATGAAACATTCTTTATTATTATTATTTTCTTAATAGTCCAATCCCCCCCCCCCCCCGTCCTATTTTCTTTTGGCCCACACAAGTTTTTCATGACATATTATGGCCCGCCTTACATTTTGAGTTGTGCAGGCCTGACTTAGGCGATTATGTGGAACCAACTAACAACCTACAATTAAAAATTGACAAATTCAAATAAACTTGTACGTTTACATGGAAAGATGTTGTTAAAACTTCAACATTTTATTAATCACCTGTGTATTTAAAATATCATTTTTTTACTTAAATAATTTCTTCATCCATATTGGCAAAATGGCAGTGGGTGAAATTGCCTGGGGCTAAATGGCCCAGAAATGAAACAGTGGTGGCAAATTTGAGGCAGTGAATTTTCATAGAGGATTATGTAATGTTAGTTGTATGCTACTTATGTAAGTTAATTTGTAAGAAGTGGCATAGCAAGGAACGGGTTCGTAGGGGCAACCCTCCTGGGCAGTACTTTTTAAAATAATATGCGGCAGCATTTTTGGCCAACTGAAGAGTTTTTTCATGGAAGGGGGATGGCAAAAGTATTTGGCCTGCTCTGGCAGCACGAACCATAGCTATACCACTAGTTGTATGCCACGTATGTGAGATAAGTTGTAGAACATTTATATGAGTGGTGTTGTACAACAATTATGTGAGGTAAGTTGTGCTACAGTTATGTGAGGTAAGTTGTACAACACTTATTTTAGGTAAGTTATACAATATGTATGTCAGGTAAGTTGTACAACACTAATATGAAATAAGTTGTACAACCCTTATGTGAGGTAAATTGTACAAAACTTATGTGATGTTTAAATTTATCAGACAGTTTGCTGAATGAATGCGATTTACAGTCTGATTTTAACATGGAACATTACATAAAAAAATTAAACTTATTTTATCATACAGCAAAATAAATTACACCGGACAGAGGTCACCCGGTTCAATAACTTTGTCAATTTTTAAACTGTTGACAGGAGTACATTCAAGCCAGCCATTCCAATCAGGTTGTTTCATTGCTCAGTTTTATTGACATGCAGCTTAATGATGTTCTGACAGCGGAACATGCAGCTACCAACAAACATCTAAAGTCCTACTATTGCGTACGTACACTCCTGTCACTATGCTTACTTCTCTTTACTGGCTAACCACATACCGATGTTGTTACTTGCCATTTTCAGCAAAAGTTGGAAGATTAAAAAAAACAAATTATGTAGCCAATAACTAATTGTGAAATAGTTTTTCTACATATATTCCTTATTTCTTTTGATTTCATTGCTAAATTTAGATTGTACGTTTAAACATAAAAAAATACATGCATTAACTTTCTCCTATGATTAACATGATAAAATCTCTCTTATCAGCTTTCATCTCCAATAAAATAGTCGTCAATTTTAATGAACATAACATACCCCTGATTTATTTCTACCAGTCAGTGGCACAGTGCATCATTTACTTATAACTTGTTAACAAATAAGGAGATAGTATTATTTTTCTAGAAATCGGCAAAACAAATTAGTTTTATGTGTTGATTTAAAGTAAATTTTAAAAAAAAACAGTTCCTTCAAAAATGTCTGCCTTAATTTTTTAAAATGTTAAATATGAAACAAAATTCTGCAAATTTGATTCTTATGATAGGCGAATCAGACCAAAAATTCCTTATTTCAGTTGGCAACTTCTTTCTGAATACTTCTCAGAAGTCCTTTCATTTAACAATTCTGTATATTTTATAAACATTGCACACCTTTACAATATTATATTTATTGCATTTACCTTTTTTTTTAAAGGATCATGCTTTGGATTAAAAATAGACATAACATATTTGGTTATGACATTGCTGTTTACTTTTTCAAATAGACATGACATATTTGGTTATGACATTGCTGTTTACTTATTCAAGAATCTTACAATAATAATTGTCCTAACATTTTGGTTTTGACATTTCTGTTAACTTATTCAAGAATCGTACAATAATAATAACCGTCCTGACAAATTTGTTTGGAAGCCATCAATATATCATATATTTTTGAAAGGGTTTTGTTGATTTTGAAGATTTTTTGACAAACGCAGAGAAGGAAGGTGTCCAAAAGTGCAAGCATGCAACATTGAGAGTGGGAGGCTTTTGAGGGGGGGGGGGGGGTCAACACTTTTTATCTAAGTAAAATAGGTATGACCCCTTGTCAAATTTTGCTTGCACATTTAAGAATATTACAAGAATACTATAAACCAATATAGCACCAACAAACCATTGACATTTCTTGCATATGCACATGATTTCGTATTGCAATCAATGTTATATTTCATTATGAATTACTGCCTTCATTTGGACAGGGGGCGCTGTTGTTTGGCATTCCCTGGACTATTGCAGGATGTACAGACAATGATGGAAGGAGAAAGTTCCATGAGTTTTACTTTAATCTTCTGGACAACAAGAATTTGGATTTCCCAATACCGGATGAAATTAAAAAACTGGAAGTCATGTTCCCCCCTGAAAACACAGTTTATGATTATTTCTATGATGTGAGTTTTCTCAGTCTGATAATTTCTATGATGTGAGCTTTACTGCCTATAATTATCTCTATGATGTGAGGTCTCACCGTCTATGATTATGTCTATAATGTGTTTTCAGTCAATGAGTATTTCTGTTTTCAGTCAACAGACACAGCATCTGTACAGTGGATTAGCTAAATTAGTTCTGCCCGGGCAAAGTCAAATCATTTATACTACACTGTCAGGTTTCCTAGAGGACACATTGGATTCAAATGGAAATAAAACTAAGAAATTGTTAAAAAATTTGCAGCATGTCTGTGAGGAAGCAGCGATTTTCCAGGGCAACATGGCTCTCCAGGGTCATGCAGTGCACATTTCAGAACCACTGGGCCAAGCAGAGGAGGCCCCTAGATGATTACTGGAAATAGTACTAACCAATTTGTTGCAAACCTATTTGTACATAATTTGGTTTTTTTTTTTTTCATCTTTACATAGATAAGCCAAAATTTCCTCTTTTGCAATATGGCATAGCAACTGATTTTATTATTTCCATATTAATTTTATTATGTAACCAACTGACATCATCCTTATCTAGTCTTACCAGTCAGTGCTTAAAATATCTTCATTTTCTGTGTTCAATAATTGATATCATCTCTGTCTTCTTTTGGCAACCCCTTAAATTGGCTGAATCATTTTGTTTAGTTTTGTAGAATCAAGGGATGATCTCACTATTTGAAATAATATGAAATTGTATAGCCATTAAAATTAACAAATATTTTGCAATAAATTATGATAATTAATGATTTTATGTATAATTTATAAATAATTATATCAAAGAAAAATAGAATTGTAGACGTCAATTATGTTGACCCCCACCACCCCCCCTATTTTTTTGATGTAATTAATTGACGCCAGCTAGGGTCCTTCTATATCAGTTGCTACACCACAGCAGCAGTTACATTGGCCGATGAATGGCAGTTTGTGGATTAAAACTGGTTTAGAAATTGTATTGTTAAAATAGCCTATGTAGTTTATAATGTCGATTACTGCTCTGGCTAGTACAAATTAATTTACACAGATTTAGCATTCAGATGAAAAGCATTTAATAAAATTGACATAAAAAGTAAAAGATTTACATCGATTCTCACTTGACATAGAATTTTATTGAAATATTTTACATTTGTTTCACTCACATTGCTCCACATAAAATGCTGCTGCACAACACAAACAAGTCATAATTTGTGGATGTTTCATGTTTTGTAATACAAATCTCAAACTCCCCCCACCCTTTTTTTTTAAATTTGGCCAACACCTGTCAATTTTTTTCTTATGTCTTTTAGGCTTATTAACCTGAGTAAAAAGTTAACCTGAGTAAACTAAACCTTATATAAGAGTGATATTTTATGTACCTACTATCAGTAGATAGTAATAGATATGTAGGATAAAATTGATACGAGGTAATGAATTAACTGAAATCACTATTGTAACACCAAATCTGAAATGTTCTTTACACATGGTTTTGTCTTGGCTTCTGAGAGAGAAATAGCAAATGCTCTTTGCCTGTGACTGAGAAGACATCGCAAGCTGTAGAGATGGCCATTGTAAATATACCTCTTAATATAAGAGATGCGCATTGATGTAAATTTTAAAATTTCACAATAATACTGAAAAATGTGTCAATATTTAGTTAATTCTTCTGTTTGTACGCCCCAGGCTCTCCCCCCCCCCCCCCCCCCCCAACTGCTGTGCCCAATAGCCTTTTAGGTTAGTCTTATATGACATTCGGCCCCCATGTGTATAAAATCTTTGACACAGAATAACCAAGTTTCTTAAATTTTTTAATGACTAACTATGAAAAATTTCAAGGGTATTTAATATATTTTGTTCAGCAAAAAGGCAGAGGTACTTGGCTTCACTGGAATAGTTGTATTAAAGTTATTGAAAGAGACGGTTACAAACCAAATATCAGGGAAATGCTGGTACAAACTATTGATACTGCTCGATACAGTTATATCATGGATTTTCACATTGCTTCCGGGAGGTTGGTGACTGATAATCAGATTAATGTTAACTATTGTTTTTTAAAATCATATCAATGTTAAGAATTAAACAAAAAAATAATGTTCAAAGCATTACTTTTACTGCTTCAGTTCAAGATTACTTCATTGGTTCAACATTACTTTTTGGGTTCAATATTGCTTCATTTTTTTTTCAACACTACTTCCTTATGTTGTCAATGGCTTTATAAGTGGACTGATATATTATTTGTTGCTGAACAGAGTCAGTTCTTGGCAATGTATTCCACATTTGCTATTTGACTTGCAGACCACTACTGTTTGTCGGTCCAACTGGGACAGGTAAAAGTGCCTACGTGTCCAAGAAAATGATGAGCGATCTTCCCCAAGAGAAGTACATAGGATCTATCATTACCTTCTCTGCTCAGAGCAGTGCAAATCAGACCCAGGTGAGAGCAGTACTAATCAGACCCATGTGAGAGCAGTGCTAATTAGATCTAGATGAGAGCAGTGCTAATCAGACCTAGGTGAGAGCAGTGCTAATAAGATCCAGGAGAGGGCAGTGCTTAGGCTGTATGTCTCTTTTCAAAATTTTCTGGAGTTTCTACTTATGCTATATTCAGTGCATTCAACATACTGCTAATTATGCAAATGTCATGGTTAAGACCCTATAAAGTCATGGTTTAGACCCTATAAAGTCATGGTTTAGACCCTATAAAGTCATGGTTTAGACCCTTAAAAGTCATGGTTTAGACCCTATAAAGTCATGGTTTGAACCCTATAAGGTCAGGGTTTGAACACTATGCAGGCCAAATGTTATTTTTTTCTACATATTTATTTCTCATCTTGTAAGAGCAGTGTACATAATATACCATACTTTCACTGAACATAACTTACCATTCATGTCACTGACTGTACATAACTTATCATAGTTTCACTGTACATAACTTACCGTAGTTTCACTGTACATAACGTACTGTAGTTTCACTGTACATAACTTACCATAGTTTCACTGTAAAGAATATACGATAGTTTCACTGCACGGAATAACCATAGTTTCACGTAAAGAATATACCATGGTTTCACTGTACATAACTTACCATAGTTTCACTGTAAAGAATATACCATAGTTTCACTGCACGGAATAACCATAGTTTCGCGTAAAGAATATACCATGGTTTCACTGTACATAACTACCATAGTTTCACTGTACATAACTTGCCATTGTTTCATTGTACAGAATATACCATAGTTTCATTGTACATAACTATAGTTTCAGTGTACAAAACAAATTTTCAGTGTACATAACATAGTTTAGTGTACATAATATAATTTCAGTGTACCTACCATTGTTTTAGTGTACCCAAAATAATGTCAGTGTATATAATATAGTTTCATAACTTTGTTTGATATTTTGATTGTTTAATCTGCAGGATATCATCATGTCTTAACTAGATATTTTAAATGTTTAATCTGCAGGATATCATCATGTCTTAACTAGATATTTTGATTGTTTAATCTGCAGGATATCATCATGTCTAAACTAGATATTTTGATTGTTTAATCTGCAGGATATCATCATGTCTTAACTAGATATTTTGATTGTTTAATCTGCAGGATATCATCATGTCTTAACTAGATATTTTGATTGTTTAATCTGCAGGATATCATCATGTCTAAACTAGATATTTTGATTGTTTAATCTGCAGGATATCATCATGTCTTAACTAGATATTTTGATTGTTTAATCTGCAGGATATCATCATGTCTAAACTAGATATTTTGATTGTTTAATCTGCAGGATATCATCATGTCTAAACTAGATCGCAGAAGAAAGGGTGTCTTTGGTCCACGTCCAGGAAAGAAGTGTATAATATTTGTGGATGATATGAGTATGCCACAGAAAGAGGTTTATGGTGCCCAGCCTCCCATTGAATTGTTGAGGCAGTTTGTGGACCATGGACACTGGTAAGTGAGGCTAGTATTCAAACTCTTCTTTTATCTTTTTTTTATTGTAAGGTGGAAGCATATGATAAATTTTTTTTTTAAAGTTGAAGGACAGATTGTAGATTAATCCATGTCAGATTTTAGCTCTATACATGTCAGATTGTAGCTGTTTCATGTCAGAATGTAGCTCCGTTCTTGTCAGAATGTAGCTCTATGCTTGTTAGATTGTAGCTCCATACATTTCAGATTGTAGCTCTATCCATGTCAGATTGTAGCTCCATTCTTGTCAGAATGTAGCTCTCTGCTTGTCAGATTGCTGCTCTATCCATGTCAGATTATTAGCTCTATCCTTGTCAGATTGTAGCTTTATTTATTAATTATATTGATAAATTGGTTGTAACATTGAAAGGAAAGCTGGAATCTGCTAAAAATGTTATATAAATTAGCCAGTTTTCATTGTCAAGTTCTGGCACAAATTTTAATTTTGATTCCATAAATGACTTGATTTCATTTCGCAAATCATGAAATCTTTTTCAAATTTTACTTGGACTTAACCATATAACTTCAAAAACCTTATATACAGCCTTCACCACAATCTGCATTGAGTTATCAATCTTTAAAGCTTTTGACAAAAATGTTATTGGTGCGCCCATACTAAGCAGTGTTCCAATTATAACTATTGAGGGCCATAATCTGTCGGTTGTTGAGCATTTCACATACCTTGGATCCAATATTTCTAGTTCTCTCTCCATTGATGAAGAGATAAACATCAGGATCGCAAAAGCAGCAGCAACTATGGCTAAACTGAATAAGCGGGTGTGGAATAATCTCAATCTAACTGAAAAAACAAAGGTAACGTGTCTATCAGGCATGCGTGCTTAGTACGCTCCTATATGGCAGTGACGTGTGGACCACATATACCAGTCTCGAGCGTAAACTCAACAGCTTCCATCAAAGATGTCTGCGTCACATTCTACGCATCCGATGGCGGGACAAGGTTACTAACACAGAGGTGTTGGAACGTTCCAAAATGTTTAGCATATTCTCCGCTCTTAGCAAGAAGCGCCTTCGCTGGTTATGCCATGTAAGGAGAATGGAGGAAGGCCGTATTCCAAAGATGCTGTTGTATGGAGAGTTGGCAGAAGGGACAAGACTTATTGTACGGCCTCGCCTGTGATATATGGACGTTTGCAAAAAGAGCATGAAGGAAGCCAACATTGAAGTCAACAAATGGGAGATCATTGCCGAACAAACGTTCCCGCTAGCGAACGGCAGTGTACGAAGGAGTGAAAAAGGCAGAAGATGTGCGGAACGAAGCCCTTGCAATAAAAAGAACCGCACGGAAGGCCAAAATTAACCAGGAATCATCATTCTTCTGCGTGAAATGCAGTCGAGACTGTCACTCCAGGATTGGCCTAGTGAGCCACTCGTCGAAGTGTAGGACTACAACATAGCTACTCCATCGTCTCGTGAAGACGGAAGGATGCCATACAGTTGCCAACTAGGCTGCATTACTAACATCATAACTTTTGTCTAACTGTATTAGTAGCATCAGAACTTTTGTCTAGCTGTATTAGTAGCATCAGAACCTTTGTCTAGCTGTATTATTAGCATTAGAACTTTTGTCTATCACCAAAGCATAAAATTTAAAATTAGTAACTCTACTCTCCAAAGCCTTTTGATAGATTTTCTTATTTCATAATTGACCTGATTTAAAACGTTCAGTTTGTAATATTATTTATTGTATTTTAATTACAATCTTATACAATTTTTCAGTTTACAATTTTGTTGTTGGGCCGCATTCATAGCCATCTTGGGCCGCATGCCACACTTGAGCCATGTGAATTGAACACCCCTGCTCTAACATAAATAGCCATCTTTGGCCCCATGCCACACTTGAGCCACATGAATTGGACACCCCTGCTCTAACATAAATAGCCATCTTGGGCCCCATGCCACACTTGAGCCACATGAATTGGACACCCCTGCTCTAACATAAATAGGCATCATTTCAGTTATGATGTGGCCATTTAAAAAAAAGGCAATCTTCTAACTTGAGACCTCTATGTTTTACATTCCACACTAAAGGATAACTCTATAATTAATATTCCTCATTGATGGATAACTCTATAGTGAAAATTTTTAACTTTAATGAGTAATTCTGTAGTTAACATTTCACTCTATTGTTATGTCAACAATTCTCCCCATCTCCTATAGGTATTATTTCAACAACTCTCCCTCCCCAACTCTTGTAGGTATGATCTCATCAATTCTCCCCATTTCATGTAGATATAGGTATGATCTCAACAATTATCCCTCCCCAACTTTTGTAGGTATTATCTCAACTGCTCTCCCCATCTCATATAGGTATGATCTCAAAGACACCTCCAAGATAACTCTGATAGACTTACAGTTCATTGCTGCTATGGCACCACCAGGGGGCGCTAGGAATTCTGTCACTCAAAGATTCACACGTCATTTTACTGTAATATCTATGAATCCCTTCAGTGATGAAACGATGGTAAAAATCTTCAACACCATCATAGTGACACACCTGAAGGTAAGAACAATAGAGGTTTGACATATGTCCAGGTAAGAACAATAGCGATAATACATCTCAACTTAAGACAACTAATGGTGAAACAATAACTGCTTGTTATGTACATTACAATTATATTAGGTTTGATTATTAATAAAATGTTTTGTAAGAAAATAAGGTTGGAGTAGTTAAGAATGTCTCATTGTAGTGGAATAAGTTAAAAGTATCATACTGCAGCAAGAATAAGTTAAAAGTAACCTATTGCAGTAAGAACACATTAAAAGTATCCTATGGCAGTTATAGTAAGTTATCTAAATTGTTAATATTTGATTCTTCTGCTCTTATACTTATTTGTCTACATTTGATTCCTCTATTCTGACATTGTTATGTTAAACCTTTGATGCTGCAGCAAGAAGATTTCAGCATGGACTATGTCTCCCAAGCACCATACATCGTCCTCAGTACAATGGAAGTATACAAAGATGCCATGGCCAACCTTCTGCCCACACCCAACAAGTCTCATTACATCTTTAACTTGAGAGACTTTTCCCGCGTCATTCTCGGAGTCTGTCTTATTAAGAAAAACGAAATGTTGGAAAAAGTTGCATTTGCTCGGTAAGCCGAGCAAATTTGTTGAAATAGTGTTCTTATTTGGGGACATTCTTGAGAGTCAAGGGAGACAATCGCAGACCTGTTTACTCTTATGATTTTAGCGTACAATGTACCATTTTGAGGTGTATTTTACGATTGTACGTCAAGATCTGACAGAACTACGATTTTAAGAGACCGTGTTGAAAATATATACATTCCGGTCGTTTTTTCTGATTAAAAAAAAATAAAAAATTTATATTTATATATTTAAAAAGTACATTGTCGGTTGTTAGTTTAACTTGTATTTGCATTCTACTTCCGGCAGTGAATGGATTGAGAAATTCGATTGGCTGAGTACCATCTATAATTATATTACGTTTGCCCAGAGAAGGGGTGCGTGGTCAAAATTTTTATGTCTATAAAATTAACACTGCCACATTTTCGTAATGCTAGTGGGGATTGTCATATTGTTGCTTTGTATTTTCATAATGAACTCGTTAGACACGGCTACAGTAATATTAGCATAGTCGCCCTAGTGACCATTTTAGTCAATCCGTGGCCATCCTGAGGGGGAAAGGGGTGGGCTTGTCGATTAATTAGATTTTGCCTTCACGGGCGAAAAAAAGGGGGCGGGGGGGGGGGGGAAATTCTCAGCAGAAAGTATGTACGGCCTACGTTATTTGAAAATTTTATAATATTTATCCCGAACTCTGAAAGTCCAAAATAGCATTCTATTTATAATTCGAATGCTGTAAAAATATCATGCATTATTTTTAGGAATTATTGTCATAATGTTGCCATGTAGTTTCACAAATTAAGTCGCTAGATATCACTCGGATAGTACTAAGTTAGTAGTAGCAGTTTTACAGTAAATGTAATATTTAGTCCACCATGCTTGTGATGTTTATATTTTGTTGGGCTAGGCAAGAGGCTCTAAAATTTTTGTTTTCTGGCACCTATGTAAAAAAAAAGCGCAAACTTGAGTGGTATGACCACGTGACCAGTAAACAGGGTCTCGCCAAAGAAATCATGCAGGGCACAACTAGAGGAGGGAGAAGAAGAGGAAGAAAGAGAAAAAGATGGGAAGATAACATCAAAGAGTGGACGGGATTAAAACTAGGCTATGCTATGCGTAGTGCAGAAGACCGAGAGGAAAGGAGAAAGATAGTTTTCATGTCATCTGTGGCGCCCCAACGGTCTAAGGACTAAGGGACATGATGATGATGTAAAATTCAGGTTTTCACCAGGCTCACTGTGTTGAATTCTAAATTACACTTCGAAATAGCAAATGCATAAACAAAATAAAATAAAGTGGTTTGTAAAAATAAATTATTTTATTCACTAAGCGCCTTTTACTTCTTGGAACTTTAAACATTATTTACTCAAAGGACATAGGGCCTACTGTTTGCACCAAGACGCTATGATGTCTCATGGAAATAAAATGTGTGAAAATATTTTGCACCCCCATCTTCTGTGAGTACGCCTCAATATCCCATATAGAAAGGAGGGGGTCATCAACAAAGTATGCGTGCAATAGGAGGAGGATTTTTTTTATAGAAAATTTTACTTTTTTGTGTGTTTGTAACATATAGAAGACCCCTTCTCGCGTTTCTTTGCTTCGGCGCTGTATGACAATTATTTCTTAAGTTACGGTTGAACCGCAATGATGGCAGAAACGGAGAAAAACTAAAGAAAGCATTAAATTTCAACTTATTGAATAGAACTGAAAGATCCTTTGAAATATATTTTTATAATGCACTTAACAGCCGGACAATTTTTCAAACCCTCTTGAACAGTTTTTGGTGTTATCAGACTGTAATATGTTAACGGGAAATATGAATACTGTATATTGATTATTTACCAGTTGCAGACTGAGATAATGCCATCTCCAGGTTCACCTGAATATTGATTTATATCTATAGAAGATACACATCTGCATGATGCGAGTAGTTATGGTATACATTATGCATACTGTATGTTTATTTATTTACTATAAAATACTGTATTGTACAATTTTAAGACGATATTGTACGATTTTAGGAGTTTGAGGGTAAACAGGTCTGCATTCGGGAGAGTCAAGGGAGGCGTTTAGGAGAGTCAAGGGAGGTGTTTAGTAGGAGAGTCAAGGGAGGCGTTTAGGAGAGTCAAGGGAGGCGTTTAGGAGAGTCAAGGGAGGTGTTTAGTAGGAGAGTCAAGGGAGGCGTTTAGGAGAGTCAAGGGAGGCGTTTAGGAGAGTCAAGGCAGGCATTTAGGAGAGTCAAGGCAGGCATTTAGGAGAGTCAAGGGAGGCATTAGGAGAGTCAAGGGAGGCGTTTAGGAGATCTGACTAGGACAGTGCTTTTCAAACTTTTCATTTTGAGGACACTTTTTTTTAGACATCATTTGGCAAGTTGATTTGATCAGTATACTGGAGGTTAAACTAACCTATGTGAAGACATAAGGCAAGGGCACCAACATAAAGGGAAATAGCATTGTCCAATGTCAACAATTAGCCAGCTATTATTGCAATGTCCTATGGTGCACAATTGGCTGGCTATTATAGCAATATCCAATGGGGCACAATTAGCCGTCTATTATAGAAAATCCAATGTCAACAATTAGCTGGCTATTATAGCAATGTCCAGTGGTGCACAATTAGCCTTCTATTATAGCAATGTCTAATGGTGCAATATAAGCCAGCTGTTATAGCAATGTCAAATGGGGCACAATATAACAGCTATTCTAGCAATTCCCAATGGTGCACAATTAGCCAGCTATTACAGCAATGTCCAATGATGCACAATTAACCAGTTATTATTGCAATGTCCAATGGTGGACAATAAGCCAGCTATTATCACATTTAAGCTAGCACTCAGCTCTCTTGGAATACTTTTCTAAATTTCCCTCAATAGTTTACATGACAAACACCCACCTGCATCCGAGCCAACACACTTCTGTCTGTTGTATAAAATTTTAAATTAAGACCCCATTTCCTTACAAATTTAGCAAAATAATCTTGATGGAAGAAGTCTGCTTTCAATATAATTTACCATTCGTTTGCACCACTTTGTTAATAACTTTTCTTATTTCATTTCCACTGGGTTTTTTAAGTCTAAAAAGGTTGCGAATGTTGGTGTGGTTCATTTTTGTGCGACACACCTACAACGGGCAGGCAACACGCTACTGTGTCATGACACACAGTTTGGAAAGCACTAGACTAGGCTATGAAGTCTCCCAGGGAAGGCTCACAGGGAAGGCTATGAGACCAAGGCTATGGATATCAAGTCCTCAAAGAGAGGCGTTTTAGGGTCTCAGGGGAGGCTGTTAGGAGACAAAGGTTAGACCATTAAAGCTCACAAGACAGCTATGAGGATATCCAGACAGGCCATGAAGGTTCCCAGGAGAACAAGGCTAGGCAATGAAAGGTCTAAGGGGAGCCTAAAAAGAAAAATATTTGAGGTTTTGAGAGCTTCAGGTTATGCAGGGTAATTATATTTATATAGTAAGATTAATAGTGAACTACAGCCTCACAGCTTGACTCATGAAATTACTCGATGGACTTATATAAAAATGCCTCATTAAGCAGTTGTATCTCACCAAGGGATCACATTTGGAATTGTTAAAATAATATATATATATATAGCCTGGGACTTGCTGTTCCTCAAATTCTGTGTAATAAGTGGTCAAGGAGTTAAGGACATTTGGTTGAGGAGGTTAAGAAAAATCCAGTGGTCATTTGTCCATGATCTAACTTTGGGGATAATATTTTATTTTAATATTTACAATTTTTCACCTTACAGATCAACTTTAAAAAATATTATTGCAGGTTATGGGTTCATGAGGTGTTCCGAGTTTTCTATGACAGGTTGACAGATGATGCCGACCGTAACTGGCTTTTCCAGTAAGTAGCTCTGCATGCTGGTCAAATTAATAATGGAGATTAATATATGAGTTTAAAGAAATATTGATTTGACATACGAACAAAATGTACATTAAAAATAGGCCGAATTTGTATTTGATGTAACAATTAGCATGGGAATAACTACCAGCCAATGTCTTAGCTAATAAATTGAATGTCCCATAAAAGGTATATATGTTCTATATTATTATATACTAGAATATAAGACCCGATGTTATTGGGATAATAATGTTAGGTCCTTTGCGATAATTTCTACCTACTATTGCAACAACTCATCACAATTCCTATCTTTAAAAAGAACCATCTATGTCAGCGGTTCTCAACCTGTGGGTTGCGACCCCTTTGGGGGTCGAAAGACCCTTTCACGGGGGTCGCGTGAGACCATCGGAAAACACATAGACACTACAGTCATGAAGTAGCAACAAAAATAATTTTGTGTTTGGGGGTCGCCACAACTTGAGGAACTGTATTAAAGGGTTGCAGTATTGGGAAGGTTAAGAACCGCTGATCTATGTAATGATATTTACGTTTCTAACATCATTAAGTTTTGAGAAGTATTTATCTGCTATATATTATACGCCTAACCTATTCCCTTTCACGCCCCTAAACTACACTTTTTTTCTCTAAACATGACCTTAAATTATCCAATCTAAATTATCACTAATTAAATCACTTTTGTCACTATAGACGTTCATTGAGGGACGATTTCTATGCTAGAAAAAAACTTTAGGTTTAGCCCTTTTTGTGCCCTTGAACTACAACTTTTTTCTCTCTAAAAATTGTGAAAACATAATCTTAAATTTGCAACAAAAATTCTATATATGATATAATTATGTTTTATATAAACGGAATTTGATATATTGATATTTTCATCAAAACTTTAAACTCACTTTTGCCATGTTTTTTTAATTATACATTATCAGAAAATCGTAAAAGAAAGAATTCTTTTATCTTAATTGGTAAACATAATACTATAATATTATGTTTATTTGTAAAAAGAGAAGGTAACATCTCTTTTTCACAAATGCAATACCATATGGTTTAAATATATTTTCATCCATGTAAAAATGTACACATCCTGTTTCCTACCTCCGATATGTATGTACCCAAGAAGGTTAATAATTTTGAGATGTAATTTTGCTGCCTGGGACAAAATAAAAGTATTGACCAAAACCCCCCCCCCCCCCCCCCCCCATTACAATTTAAATAAAATTAATAAACTCTTCCACCGGATTGTAGTCCCTTCCATACCCAAATTAACATATTATGCACTTCATATGGTTTGTTCTTATTTGGATGATTTATAAGTGGATTAGTGAATGCTATTTGGCTATGGAGTTTCGCTGCACTGATTGACTTAAACAGCATTTTCTTATTAGAAATATATTTAGAGGTCAAGTTTTTATTACGTTATAAATTTAATAACCGTATATTTTTGGAATGAAATAAAAGTAAAAACGTATTAAATGTTAAAAATGCAAAGTACAAAGCTAAAATTTGTGTTTTATTAACAATTAAAAAAGCAATCAATTATATTTATTAACTCTACTTTTAAAAGGGGAAAATACATTATCAGTTTTGATGCTTGGGTTTTCCCTATAAATGTGATTACGGTGTAATTCTTTGATCATATTTTTTTAATTTAATCTTTTTTTCATATCATTGAAACGCACGTAAAATGCTTAAGATAGTTCCTTAGTTGTACTTTAAATGTATTTTTAATTTATAATAATAATACTTAAACTTTTACTAAAATAAAAGATGGTATATAGTATTTTTTGCGTATTTAAATTTATTCTATTACCGTAAAATAATAGAAAATAACTAGAATTGTTTTTTAGAATCCGAACATATTTAAATCTTTTCGTTTCTTTGGCATTACGGTCAGCCTAGCTCATTCTTATATCTATTATTGTATATCTTTACAAGAAATAGATGAAATATCAACAGGAGCATGGTAAATTTCAATTGGGAAAATTAAGTTAGTCAACCAATTAATTTGTATTTCCAATGTTAAAGTTCAATAGTTGCCATTTATGAATACTCATTAGGTCCTACTAATGACCATTGAATACTCTCTTGATTTCCCTCTAACAGAAAGGTCTTATTAATGAATACTCTCTTGATTTCCCTCTAACAGAAAGGTCTTATTAATGAATACTCTCTTGATTTCCCTCTAACAGAAAGGTCTTATTAATGAATACTCTCTTGATTTCCCTCTAACAGAAAGGTCTTATTAATGAATACTCTCTTGATTTCTCATAACAGAAAAGTCTGTGGCTTGGTCACTGCTGTGTTAAAATTTAAGCTGGATCAAGTTTTTGGACATCTGCTTACCCCAGAGGATAGAAATAAGGTTGATAGTTTTGTTGAATAAGGTTGATAGTTTTGTTGAATAAGGTTGATAGTTTTGTTGAATAAGGTTGATAGTTTTGTTGAATAATGGTATTTACTGCCCTTAAATAATAGAAATAAGGAGACTGAAGTCCTATCAGTTATACTACACTGCCATGGTATTGGGAGAAAGAAGTCCTATCAGTTATACAACACTGGCACGGCATTGGGAGACAAGTCCTATCAGTTATACAACACTGGCAGGGCATTGGGAGACAAGTTCTATCAGTTATACTACACTGGCAGGGCATTGGGAGACAAGTTCTATCAGTTATACAACACTGGCTAGCATGGTACTGATTTTGATTTAAATATTGCATTATCAAATTTTTCAAGAATTAATTGAGTTAAAAATTCATTAGAAACTACTAGATAACACATAACTGTGGTAAGCAATAGCTTACTGGTTATAGCCCTACATGTGACCATCATGCCACTTCATTTGCCACTTTTTTTCTGAAATTATTAAAAAAATTTACTATAGAATAAAATGTAGAGAGATTATTTATTGTAGTGGTCATATGAGGGTTCAAGTAAGAAAATTTACACCAAAAAAAAAAGATTTTAATGAATCTCAAAGAACATCTTATTCGACCACAAAGTCAAGGAACATCTTATTCAACTGTAAAGTCAAGGAACATCTTATTCATTCTTAATCATCACTCTATTACATGATACTTAATCATCTCTATATTACACCAATCATAATCATCTTCTCTATTACAGTATTCTTAATCATCTCTGTATAAACAGCAAACTCTCTCTATTTAAACATTCTTAATCATTTCTCTATTACAGAATTTTATATCATCTCTCTATTAACAGCATTCTTAATCATCTCTCTATTATAGTATTCTTAATCATCTCTCTATTACTGTATTCTTAATCATCTCTCTATTACAGTGTCATAAATCATCTATTTGCATCCCGAAACATTCTCTTTGATCATGAAAAAAACCACACTTATTATACTGGTACTAGTTATACAGTGTACTTACTTTCAAATTTTCTTTACAGAATATGAAGCTTTACTTTAAACTCTGAAATCATTTGACCCTGATAAGGTTTTTTAATTCTATAAATTTGTTGAGCTCCTTCAAGTCATCTGTTATTACTTTTAGAACTTCAGAAAGAAAACAAATTCTACAAAATAAAAGAATGAAACAAACATTCTAGATGGCCACTCTTGAATGTGTCATGTGGCTGCCTGTGGCTAATGTATGCCATAGCTGAGATGTTGGATTAGAAGACCATATTTTGTTGTTGATTTTATCAGGTAAAAGAAAGTACTTTGAATGGTCTGATGTTTGGGGACTACATGGACCCTGACCTCCCCCCTGAGATGAAGGTGTACAAGGAGGTTCATTCTATTGATGAGTTCAATGATGTGGTCACTATGTGTCTCGACGAATACAACCAAACTCACAAGAATCCTATGAATCTTGTCATATTCAGGTAAGTGCTGTCACAATGTGCTGGTAATATATGGGTAAATGCTGTCAAAGTGTGCTAGTAATATACATGTGAGTGCTGTCACAGTGTGGTAGTAATATACATGTGAGTGCTGTCACAGTGTGGTAGTAATATACATGTGAGTCCTGTCACAGTGTGCTAGTACTATAAAGAGCTCACTGTGACAGCTGTTCATAACTAGGACACTGATAGCACTCCCTGTATATAACTAGCACAATTTTACATGAAATGTAAGAACAAACTATGATAAACATGAATTTATAGACGGGACAAAGGATTTTGACATTACAGCTTAGAGCCTTCATCAGAAAACAAGACGAAAAGACAGATCACAGAAAAAAACTCCTTTTTGTTGCCGGAAGTAGTGAAAGAATATAAATATTAGTACTGTGAAAAATAAAGTAGAAAATCTTAACGGAGCAAAATATTTAGAGATATGTAAAATCTAAAAATAAGAAAAAAAGAAGAAATACGGGGAAATTAAGAAACATCAATAAGAGAGTATCTGATTCATACCATGTACAGATATGGTACCGAAAAGCTCGTTGATGTTATATACAGATGAGTGCTGTTAGTGAGCTAGTTATATCTGGGTGATATAATAGATTGTGATTTCATCCGTAGACTCCAGAAAGACCAATCTAGTCATCCATGGATTGCAGTGGTTGATGGTGTCTATGATTACAGGGGCTGATTTTATATGTGGTTGCAGTGGTTGATTGTGTATGTGGTTGAAGGGGCTGATGGTGTATGTGGGTCGGAAGAAGGCTGATGTGTCTAGTTGCAAGGGCTGATTGTGTCTGCAGATCTGAAGATGACTGATGTGTCTGGTTGCAAGGGCTGATTGTGTCTGCAGGTCTGAAGATGACTGATTGTGTCTGCAGGTCTGAAGATGGCTGATTGTGTCTGCAGGTCGGAAGATGGCTGATTAGGCCAAATACATGATAAATTACCTACATGCTACTTGACGTATTACATGATTAAATACATTGTATATTACATGAATAATTAACTACATGCTACTTGACAAATTACATGATTAAAAACATGGTAAATGGTATATTACATGATAGATTACCTTCATGCTACTTGACATATTACTTATTAAATACATGTTATATTACATGACAGATTATCTACATGCTACTTGACATATTACATGATTAAATACATGGTATATTACATGATAGATTACCTTCATGCTACTTGACATATTACATGATTAATTACATTTTATGTTACATGATATATTTCCTACAAGCTACTCGACATTTAACATGATTGTAACATGTTTATTTTCTGTTGATATTTAAAGTCATTTTGTTGTCTTGATTACATAGATATGTCCTGGAACATTTGTCTCGTATCTGCCGAATTCTAAGACAGCCTGCAGGAAATGGTCTGTTGGTGGGAGTAGGTGGCAGTGGTCGCCAGTCTCTGACCCGCTTGGCAACAGCGATGGCTGGATACAAACTCTTCCAACCTGAGATCACCAAAAGTTATGGAGTCAATGAATGGAGGGAGGATATCAAGGTAAATTTGTGGACACCATCTAGTCTAACATGTAGTAGTCATACCCACGGAAGTGGCATCCTCTAGTCAAACATGCAGTAGTCATATCCAAAATAGTGGCATTTGCTAGTGAAACATGTAGCCGTCCCATCCACAGTAAGGGCTCTTCTAGTGAAACATGTAGCAATAATTTTAATTTTAGGTGATATCCATTTCGTGTTGTTGGTTTCCTCATTTAAAAGTTTCTTAAAAGAATGAAGACATCCCAAGGTGAAGACATCCCAAGGTGAAGACATCTCAAAGTGAAGACATCCCAAGGTGAAGACATCTCAAAGTGAAGACATGCCAAGGTGAAGACATCTCAAAGTGAAGACAACCCAAAGTGAAGACATCTCAAAGTGAAGGCATCCCAAGGTGAAAACATCCCAAGGTGTTAATCAAGATAAGAAGATACCCATTTTTCTTTCTTTTGATCCCCAGTCTGTACTGAAACAAGCAGGAGGTAAAGGCATCCCAACAACATTTCTTATAACAGACACACAGATCAAGATGGAATGTTTCTTAGAGGACATTGACGCCCTTTTGAATTCAGGAGAAGTACCTAACCTGTTTGCAGCTGATGAAAAAGCGGAAATAATGGAGGTAAAATATACCATATTAATTTGACCTACTTATCTTTTGACCTTGAAATTTGAAGTGAAAGTGTTGTTAACTTTCATATCATAAGAGTTTCTAGAGAGGCAGGAAAACAAATAAAACATGATATCTGCAACACAGCCTCAATAGATTCTTCATAAAAGTATGTGTGTACAAATAAAATTTGTGTGTACAAATAAAATGTATGTGTACAAATAAAAGGTATGTGTACAAATAAAATGTATGGGTGTACAAATAAAATGTGTATGTGTACAAATGAAATGTGTGTGTACAAATAAAGTGTATGTGTTTACAAATAACGTGTATTGAATATAAAGTATTTGATAAATTCTCTCCTCAGGCGGTGCGTGTCAATGCTGCTGTCGCCACTGGGGACAAAAATGCTGAGTTAAGTCCCCTGGCTCTGTTCGCATTTTTTGTGGCCCAGAGTCGGGCCAAGCTGCATATAATTATTGCGTTCAGTCCTATCGGTGATGCCTTTCGTAATCGTCTGCGGCAATTTCCTTCATTGATCAACTGCTGCACTATAGACTGGTTTCAGGTGAGTCACTGGTTTCAGGTGAGTCACTGGTTTCAGGGGGTCACTGGTTTCAGGTGGTCACTGGTTTCAAGTGAGTCACTCGTTTCAGGTGAGCACTGGTTTCAGGTGAGTCACTGTTATCAGGTGAGTCACTGGTTTCAGGTGAGTCACTGGTTTCAGGGAGTCACTGGTTTCAGGTGAGTCACTGGTTTCCGGGAGTCACTGGTTTCAGCATGAATTGTAATAATTTTTAAAATATTATTTACAATATTCCATTGGTTAGAAAGTCAACAGCTGTGTCAGACATTGGTCTCTTACAATACTTATATTTGATCATTTAAAATAAATATCAGTCTAAATTTCCTAATGGAATTCAAGTTTTAAGTACATAATATGACCATCAGCTATGTACAACAAACCTGACTGCTACTTTGTTAAGAGTCAAGCCTGACTGCTACTTTGTGATGAGTCACGCCTGACTGCTACTTTGTGATGAGTCAAGCCTGGCTGCTACTTTGTGATGAGTCAAGCCTGACTGCTACTTTGTGATGAGTCAAGCCTGACTACTACTTTGTGATTAGTCAAGCAGACTTCTACTTTGTGATGAGTCAAGCCTTTTCACAAAATTAATCAAACAAATTTGTGATTTTCAACAGGCTTGGCCAGACGATGCCTTGGCCAGAGTGGCCAACAAATTCCTAGAGAATGCTGACATTGACACGCACATGAAGACGGATGTGGTTTCTATTTGTAAAAGCTTCCATCAGAATGTCAGAGAACTGTCCGTCAGGTCAGTTATATTTGTCACATTGTAGCGTCACACACCCACACCATCAAAGGACGTTATTTCTTGAATGTCACTTTGTAACGACCCACACCGTTAACGGGCTTTAATTCTTCTATGTCACACACAACGAGAAAAAAAAAATTAAATTCTCATCCAACAATCTACTAAACAAGTTTTGGTCCATACTCACCCACCAACTTACTTTATCGAACAGATTTAGAGAAGAGCTGGGCAGAAATAATTATGTGACTCCGACATCTTACCTGGAACTGATCAATTCATTCAAGAACTTACTCAAGACCAAACAAGATGAGACCATGAAAGCCAAAAGAAGATATGTGGTGGGATTAGAGAAATTGGCTTTTGCCGCCTCACAGGTGACTCTTTTAGTTGCTAACCCCCCCCCCCCCCCCCCCCAAAGCCATTATTTCATGAAGGTCAAGATCATTGTTCTAAATCAAATTTTTTGAGTATTTACAAATTCTGTCTGTTAAGAAATTATTTTGACATATCTATTTGTTCAAAGGGCAACATGAGTCTCTGGATTTCAGTTTTGCTTTTTTGATCTAAATGTGGTTAAAGCCCATAGTACCAATGCTAACCATGACTTTGTTATTACAGCCAGGTAGCACTGCTAACTATGTTTTTGTTATTACAACTAGGTAGCACTGCTAAAAATGACTTTGTTATTACAGCCAGACAGCACTGCTAACCATGAATTTGTTATTACAACCAGGTTGCTCTGCTAACCATGACTTTGTTATTACAACCAGGTAGCTCTGCTAACCATGACTTTGCTATTACAACCAGGCAGCACTGCTAACAATGACTTTGCTATTACAAACAGGTAGCACTGCTAACCATGACTTTGTGATTACAACCAGGTAGCACTGCTAACCATGACTTTGTTTTTACAACCAGGTAGCACTGCTAACCATGACTTTTCTTTCACAACCAGGTGGCAACGATGCAGATAGAGCTAGAGGAACTTCAGCCCCAGCTAGTTACATCTGCCGCTGAGACTGAGAAGATGATGGTCATCATCGAAAAGGAATCTCTTGCTGTGGAAGAGACCAGCGTCAGGGTCAAGGCTGATGAAGCAGTGGCCAATGAGGCAGCAGCTGAAGCCAAGTCCCTTAAAGACGAATGTGAGGCCGAATTGGCTGAGGCACTGCCCGCTCTAGAAGCCGCCCTCTCGGCTCTGGACACTCTGAAGGTGACAGGAATAGAAATAAAGTTGATGCTGTAACTTACCTGTTGAAATTTTGGCAAAGAATTTATTTTTTGTTGGCGGTGGCATTTTATAGACTGTTATTTTTATTTATCGTTGTGTTTTAGCCGTTAGTATGAACATATGTGGATATGATGAAGATGAAGTGTCTCCTCAGCCTGCAGATATTACAATTGTCAAGTCCATGAAGAGCCCACCGTCAGGCGTGAAATTGGTCATGGCGGCTGTGTGTGTTATGAGGAGCATCCCTCCAGTCAAAGTACCTGACCCCAATGACGGCAGTAAAAAGGTTAGGATAATATTAGAAACAAATTGGATCTAAATCTATGGGTTATAAAACTAAATCTACAGTGTATAGCACTAAATCTTGTATACATATATTAGTACAGTAACAATTTTAAAAAGTAAAATTTTGAAAATGGAAGTTAGTTTGAAGAGAAATAATTGAGAGAAAAAAATTAAAAAGCAAAGAGAAATTTAATTTTTCACATTTCTCTTCCACAACTTCACTAAAACCATTTTAAAAAAAATCTCTGTTGAACAAATTCATTGCAGAAAAAATTCTTATCAAACTAACTTCACTCTTATTTGAACAATATGCCTCCGTACAAATTGATTTCATACATATTTCTGTTAAAAACAAGATCTATTAGATATAGAACTAAATTATAGAATTAAATGTTTGGTGTAGAGAAGTAAATCTGTATTATATATAACTAAATCTATAGTGTATAAAACTAAAGTATAGAATTAAATGTTTGGTGTATAGAACTAAATCTTTAAAACTAGATGGTGGTCAACAAGTAGATGATATTTTTAAAAACATAAAAATAATAAAATGAATGGTTATTACATCAGTGTATTTCAGTATTTGTAATGTTGGTCTTATAGTTAAAAACAAAGTTCAGTAGATCTTGACACTTCTTTTAGATCATGGATTACTGGATTCCGAGTAAAAAACTTCTCAATGATTTGAATTTTCTCAATGATCTGAAAAGTTATGATAAAGACAACATTCCAGAATCTGTAATGGTCACAATAAGGAAACAATATTTGACCAACCCAGAATTTGATCCAAAACAAGTGGCCAAAGCTTCCTCTGCTGCAGAAGGTATTTAAAGCATTAAATGCTATGTGGTTAGAGACTATTGATCATATCTATGTTGCTAGAGATTATGGGGCCATCCATAACTGACTTAACGCTTCTGGGGGATAGAAGTGGTGTCACATTTTTGTGACAATGTGTGACAACTGGGAGTGTGGGGTTTTAAGTAATGTGATATCACATTAAAACATTATTGAAAAGAAAATGCACTTAATAACATTAGATTAGAGAAATGTGTAACATTATTCTTTAATACAACAATTATAGCTATTTTATTTTTAAACTACAATCACTGAGAGGATCAATACAGGCATGTTAGCTTCAAAAATGGCCTATGATTTAGTTACAGGCTGCCATGGAGGAGGAGAAACAGGGTGTAGGGACTTGGACAGTTGTAGAATTTATTTCAAAATGTGGAAACGGTAGTCATAGAATTAGATGTACCACATGAAGTGAGATTGAAATAAAAATGGTTGATCGAGGGTGAAAGTGTGATCGCAGTAAATGTTCTAGAGCAAGGATTCTTAACCATTTTGCAGTGCTGCATCCCTTCTTAATTTCAAAACATATTCCACAAATTTTTATTAAAATTCAAATGATTATTATTAAATAATTTAATTATTGTCATTTTATTTCTCCAATTAACTTTCTAGAAACAAAATAAAATACCCATACGAGTAATGCTCAAAACAAAATAAAATACCCATACGAGTAATGCTCAAAACAAAATAAAATACCCATACGAGTAATGCTCAAAACAAAATTCACCAGAAGAACAATTACAGCTGCTAATTAAAATGTATACAAAAACTGATTTAAGGCAGCAACAACTAGCAATTCCGCAAATCAAGGGGTGCATTTGACCCCGGATAAGAACCGCAGTTCCAGGGAAATCTTTCTGACACAAATGCATTAATTCGATACCCTTAGGAGGTGAATTTTTTAAGAGTTTGTAAAAGAAGGAGTGAATAGAGGGATTTATTTTTGGAGTGGGGGTGCAGATGTGCATGACTTTATATTTAAGGGGGGTCTTACTTTCTGTGACAAAGTGGGGAGGGGGGTTGTAAAAAATTATAAGCATAATTTGCGTGACATCATTTATGGATGGCCTCTATGGAGAATAGCTTTGTTTATTATGATTATTTAAAATATATATGTTGTATGGGACTATAGTGAATAGTTTTAGATAGATAAGTTCTTAGATCATACCAACGAGAAGCCAGTATAGGAACTTCTCATTCCTACCAAAGACAATCAGGGACTGGAACAAGCTTCCAAAAGGAACAGTTGAGGCGACAACACTTGACTCATTTGCGTCTATTGCCTCAGGCCTTCCAACCCCTAGTGCGTGATACCCTCAAACAGTTACTCTTGTAACCAGTGAAATATCCTCATCAACACCAGGCACAGAGACATTGCAAATCCCATCTACATTCATAGGAGCCCTTAATATATAGAAGAAGAAGATCTAGTTTTGTGTTTGAAATTTTTTTATGAAGAACTACATTGGAAATGCAAAAACATGTTAGATTTATGATAGGACATTTGGTTTCTGATTCTACAGTTTGCTAAGTAATTAACAAACACAACGTCTTAAGGCTCAGTTATGACTAATAAAAAATCTGTCACTGATGACAATTTCTTTGTAATGTATCATTGTTAAGGTTTATGTAAATGGATTCTGGCCATGGAGATCTATGACAGAGTTGCCAAAGTTGTGGCCCCCAAAAAAATCAAACTCAAAGAAGCAGAAACTGATCTGTCCAAGTTGATGGCTACGCTCAACAAGAAGAGAGCTGAACTGGCAGCCGTAGAGGCCAAGCTGGACGACATGAATAGGTCACTACAAGAAATGAAGGACAAGAAAGACCACTTAGAACAGTCTGTAAGTAGACCGCATAGATCAGTCTGTAAGTAGACCACTTAGAACAGTCTGTAAGTAGACCATTTAGATCAGTCTGTAAGTAGACCACTTAGAACAGTCTGTAAGTAGACCATTTAGATCAGTCTGTAAGTAGACCACTTAGGGCAGATTTTTTAGTAATGCAAGTTCGTTGTAAATTTGTGTAAATGTCACTTGACTTGTTCTTGATGGGATATTTTTAGATTTGCTGATGTAAATTTATTTTATTGCATAAAAACAACTTTAATGTAGTTTTAATGTCAAATGGAAATAACAAGTTGATAAAGAAACTTGTTTGAAACTTTTGATGGATTTCTCTTTATGGAATATTTACATATTCAATAGTGCACTTCACGAGTGATTATAAACAGCATCAGAAATACAACGTAATATGTGTGTTGTGTTTATATATTCACCTATTCACTGTAAGTTTCATGTTCTCTCAGTGGTGATGAATTTTTAACCTAATGATCGTTGATTGTTATGCTCTTCAGCTGTGACTGATTGTATGTTAACCTTATAATTGTTGAGGGTTCTGTTTTTTCAGGTGGACTTGTGTGGCAAAAAACTAATCAGAGCAGAAAAACTGATTGGTGGTCTAGGAGGTGAGAAGAGCAGGTGGACATATGCAGCAGCCAACCTACAGAATATCTATGACAACCTGATTGGGGACATCATGGTTTCTGCAGGGGTCATAGCATATTTAGGACCTTTCACCTCATCATTCAGGGATGAGATGACCAGATCATGGGTCAAAGCATGTGTGGTGAGATAAAAAGATTTAATAATTTCTCCTTAAGTCTTAAACTTGAACTCTAGGTCTTTTACTTTGATGTAAAGATGTCCTAGGTCTTTGACACAGAAGTGTAGATGTCCAAGGTCTTTAACTTGGAAGTACCGTATAAATGTCCTTGGTGTTTGATTTAGAAATTTAGATTTTATAGGTCTTTGACACAGAAGTATAGATGTGCTCGGAATTTGACTTGGAAGTATAGATGTCCTAGGCCTTTGACTAAGAAGTCTAGATGTCCTAGGTCTTTGACTCAGAAATATATATGTCCTAGATTTTTGACTCAGAAGTTTAGATGTATCAAGCATTAGATTTATTTGAGAAACACTTATACTTATATAAAATACGCAAATTAAGGTTTCTCATTTCCTGGGTTTGCTCATCCTGGGAAAATGAGACAAAATTCACTCATCCTGGGAAGATGGTTTATCTTAGATTATCTCTAGTCTTATCTTACACCATCTCCCGGTTTATCATACATTATCTCTAGTCTAATCTTACACTATCTAAAGGTTTTTCTAACATTATCTCTAGTCTTATATTTCTAGGCTTATCTATACTATCGCTAGTCTAATATTACACTATCTCTAGTCTTATCTTACACTATATCTTGGTTTATCTTACACTATCTCTAGTCTTATATTACCCCATCTTTCGGTATATCTTACACTATCTAAAAGCCAGGGTCTCAAACTTTTAGCTGCATAACACCCCCTCATGATTTCAAGCATATTTCAAGCACTTCCAGGCACTACAAATGGAAATGAAAATAAGCCTAACTGTTTGTGTCTTACCATACCCCCTAATACTATCTCCAATACCTCCAAATACTGTCTCCCATACCCCAGTCACTGCCCCCCATACCCCCAGATACTGTCTACCATACCCCTTGATACTGATACTGTCTTCCATGCTGCAGTGACTGTCTCCCATACCCCAGATACTGTCTACCACACCCTGTTACTGTCTCCCATACACCCAAATACTGTCTACCATACCCCCAGATTTTGTCTTACATACCCACATATTCTGTCTATTATACCCCCAGACACAGTCTAACATACCCCAAATACTGTCTACCATTACCATACTCCTTGATACTTCCCACCAACATCACAGGGGTGTGAGCACCGCTGTTCAAGAAACCATTCTAAAGACTAATCTTACACTTTCTACAGGCTTATCTTAAGTTATCTAGAGCCTACCCTGCACTAAAATAATGTTTCTATTTTTATTTTAGTCAAAGAAAATTCCAGTGTCTGGTGAATTCTCACTGGCCAGAGTATTAGGAGAACCCATTAAAATACAGGCTTGGAACATTGCTGGCTTGCCCAGGGATTCCTTCTCTGTGGATAATGGTGTCATTGTGGCTAATTCTCGGCGATGGTTTGTCTTAGTTTTGTTAAACAAACCCATTATTCACTTTTCTTACTGAAATTAGCCATTTGTGTTTAGGTGTTTACATTTGTGTTTTGTCAGCCATTTGTGTTTACATTAGTGTTTAGTCAGCCATTTATATTTACATTTGTTCTTTGTCAGTTATTTGTGTTTGCTAATGAAACTTAATTTAAGATTTAGAAGGTCTTGAGATCAGTTGATCTTTAAACTTATCAATCGTTATTGTGATATCTTTTTGTGTGCTTTCAATTGGTGGTTCCCAAAATCTTGATGTAAGTAAAAGAGAAGAAAATCAACTAAAAAAAAGTATTTTGTGGTATTCCACACCAAAAAAAAAAAGACATATTTTGATAAAAGCTACCTGAAATTGTTGTTTTAAAAAAAAAATTATAATTTGAATATTTAGCGGGTTTTTATTAATTACTTTTATTAACTAACTACAAGTGTTGGACTGCAATAAAGCTTTCAAGTAGATTAATGAGACACAAATAATTTGTAGCCTACAAATTAAACATTATAAGTTAAGCTTTAATTATGAGTACACAGAATACAAATGATAATGTTTTGGCAAATGCCTTCACCCGTCAAGAAAACATATTCATATAAGTATAAATTTACATAATATATACGTAATATATTTATATATATATATGTATCCTTCCTTAAATTGAAAGAAAAAAATAAGCACAAATGGGCCTAAGTCCCTAAAGAAAACACTGATCAGAAAGGCAGAAAGAAAGGGGTGAAAGTAAAATTTAAAAATGGACATTTTCACTCCAAAAATTTAACATTTCCAGCATATTAAGAACATTGATATAAGTATAAAATCTGCAGGTATCATCAATTATGCATTAGTAATAATGAAAATCAATTTTCAAGAACAAAAGGATTATCTCAGCAAGTCATGTTCATAATAACGAAGGAATTTCATATTCTTTCTTTTTTTAATCATAAAAAATTAAGAAGCAAGGTATCTACATAAATTTATAGCATGTCTTTTAGATATAGCCATAAATTGTTTTAAGAATCTGTCAGTTAATTATGATTATTTTACTGACAGTACATCTGATGATACTTATAAATTCTGTTAATAAAAATGACTGTCTGATAGGGCAGCAACTATGAAGTCATTTGACATAAAATTTGAAGAATTCCTTACATCTTAACTTGGTGAGAAAACAATTATAAATTGTGTATATTGCAATGTCCATTTGCTGTTGGGACTCTCACACTGATAAGGGCGAGAAGAAGACAAACTTTTGAAATCTTATGCTGCTGTAGCTGAAAGTGCTACTAATAGAATTATAAAAACAAGTTGTGATTGTTTTGGTACCAAGGCCAAGGGGTGATAAAAAAATGCCCATTTTTATAATACTTATTGAGCAGAATTTTGTTTCCTAAACCTTAGTATGTTGCTTTATTATTAAAAAGATGTGCATGTTCTATATTTCTGTGTAAAATTTGTTAAGATATCTTAATTTGTTAATTTATTATGAAATTTTAGAAATCTATGAATTTCTAATTTTTTGTGAACATGCCTTGCTGAAATAATTTCTGTAAAATAGTTGGTTGTTTTCACCTTTGCCTGATGATTTCAGATTGATTTGCTTTAAATTAACTTTTACGTGACTCCTGGATATTTAGAATAGCTCAATTGGTTGATTTTTTATGGTTTTTTGAAAGTGAACTAAAATTGACTTTTTGTCTCCCTTTAAATATTTTGTAAAATGGAGCTTCGGGCTCGTTATTAAATGAATAAAAATTGTATTTACAATTTAGTGACAACCCTGAAAAAAATTGAGTTTCTTATATGTATAACTGGTTGTGTGTGCAAAAGATTTGAAAGTTTCAACATAGTTATTTTAGAAAATAGCGGGTGCCAACACTACACATTCCTGGCGTCTAAAAATTGACCCTGTTCTAGATTTTTAAAAAATTCATAACTTTCTAAATATTGGAGATAGAGCATTACAATGTGTGGTTCTGTTCTGATGAAGGCAAGCTCTGTTTAGGGGAATAGTATGATTTTATTTAATTTCATTTAGAATACCTACAATTATAAAAACTGTAGCTGTGACAATACAATAATATAATATTAACTATTATATTTACTGTGACAAACACAATGCAACGATAATATAATATTAACAAATATAAGTACTATAACTTACTTTTTGGCCCAAAAAATTATTCTGAGTAGCAAAATCATTTTTGTGATCAAACTGTCCGACCATTGGTCAATCACAGAATAGCAGGTTAAGACACCTTTGTGTATGATACAGGCCTCTCATGATAGACCCGGATGGACAAGCTAACAGATGGGTAAAGAACATGGAGAGAGAGAAGAATATTTCTGTAATCAAGTTATCTGACCATGACTACATGAGGGTCTTAGAAAACTGTGTCACATTCGGCTACCCACTTCTGTTGGAGAATGTCTATGAAGAACTGGACGCATCTTTGGAACCACTACTACTCAAACAAACATTCAAGCAAAGTAAGGGGGGATAGAAAACATTGGCTTTTGACTATTAGAGACTTGAGTAAGTTCAGTAGGTTTGATAGAAAACATTGGCTTTTGACTATTAGAGACTTGAGTAAGTTCAGTAGGTTTGATAGAAAACATTGACTTTTGACTATTAGAGACTTGAGTAAGTTCAGTAGGTTTGATAGAAAACATTGGCTTTTGACTATTAGAAACTTGAGTAAGTTCAGTAGGTTTGATAGAAAACATTGGCTTTTGACTATTAGAGACTTGAGTAAGTTCAGTAGGTTTGACAGAAAACATTGACTATTAGAGACTTGAGTAAGTTCAGTAGGTTTGACAGAAAACATTGGCTTTTGACTATTAGAGACTTGAGTAAGTTCAGTAGGTTTGACAGAAAACATTGGCTTTTGACTATTAGAGATTTGAGTAAGTTCAGTAGGTTTGATAGAAAACATTGGCTTTTGACTATTAGAGACTTGAGTAAGTTCAGTAGGTTTGACAGAAAACATTGGCTTTTGACTATTAGAGACTTGAGTAAGTTCAGTAGGTTTGACAGAAAACATTGGCTTTTGACTATTCGAGACTTCAGTAAGTTCAGTAGGTTTGATAGAAAACATTGGCTTTTGACTATTAGAGACTTGAGTAAGTTCAGTAGGTTTGATAGAAAACATTGGCTTTTGACTATTAGAGACTTGAGTAAGTTCAGTAGGTTTGACAGAAAACATTGGCTTTTGACTATTCGAGACTTGAGTAAGTTCAGTAGGTTTGATAGAAAACATTGGCTTTTGACTATTAGAGACTTGAGTAAGTTCAGTAGGTTTGATAGAAAACATTGGCTTTTGACTATTCGAGACTTGAGTAAGTTCAGTAGGTTTGATAGAAAACATTGGCTTTTGACTATTAGAGACTTGAGTAAGTTCAGTAGGTTTGATAGAAAACATTGGCTTTTGACTATTAGAGACTTGAGTAAGTTCAGTAGGTTTAACAGAAAACAATGGCTTTTGACCATTAGAGACTTGAGTAAGTTCAGTAGGTTTGACAGAAAACATTGGCTTTTGACTATTAGAGACTTGAGTAAGTTCAGTAGGTTTGACAGAAAACATTGGCTTTTGACTATTAGAGACTTGAGTAAGTTCAGTAGGTTTGATAGAAAACATTGGCTTTTGACTATTAGAGACTTGAGTAAGTTCAGTAGGTTTGATAGAAAACATTGGCTTTTGACTATTAGAGACTTGAGTAAGTTCAGTAGGTTTGACAGAAACCATTGGCTTTTGACTATTCGAGACTTGAGTAAGTTCAGTAGGTTTGATAGAAAACATTGGCTTTTGACTATTAGAGACTTGAGTAAGTTCAGTAGGTTTGATAGAAAACATTGGCTTTTGACTATTAGAGACTTGAGTAAGTTCAGTAGGTTTGATAGAAACCATTGGCATTTGACTATTAGAGACTTGAGTAAGTTCAGTAGGTTTAACAGAAAACATTGGGTTTTGACCATTAGAGACTTGAGTAAGTTCAGTAGGTTTGATAGAAAACATTGGCTTTTGACTATTAGAGACTTGAGTAGGTTCAGTAGGTTTGATAGAAAACATTGGCTTTTGACTATTAGAGACTTGAGTAAGTTCAGTAGGTTTGATAGAAAACATTGGCTTTTGACTATTCGAGACTTGAGTAAGTTCAGTAGGTTTGATAGAAAACATTGGCTTTTGACTATTAGAGACTTGAGTAAGTTCAGTAGGTTTGATAGAAAACATTGGCTTTTGACTATTAGAGACTTGAGTAAGTTCAGTAGGTTTAACAGAAAACAATGGCTTTTGACCATTAGAGACTTGAGTAAGTTCAGTAGGTTTGACAGAAAACATTGGCTTTTGACTATTAGAGACTTGAGTAAGTTCAGTAGGTTTGACAGAAAACATTGGCTTTTGACTATTAGAGACTTGAGTAAGTTCAGTAGGTTTGATAGAAAACATTGGCTTTTGACTATTAGAGACTTGAGTAAGTTCAGTAGGTTTGATAGAAAACATTGGCTTTTGACTATTAGAGACTTGAGTAAGTTCAGTAGGTTTGACAGAAACCATTGGCTTTTGACTATTCGAGACTTGAGTAAGTTCAGTAGGTTTGATAGAAAACATTGGCTTTTGACTATTAGAGACTTGAGTAAGTTCAGTAGGTTTGATAGAAAACATTGGCTTTTGACTATTAGAGACTTGAGTAAGTTCAGTAGGTTTGATAGAAACCATTGGCATTTGACTATTAGAGACTTGAGTAAGTTCAGTAGGTTTAACAGAAAACATTGGGTTTTGACCATTAGAGACTTGAGTAAGTTCAGTAGGTTTGATAGAAAACATTGGCTTTTGACTATTAGAGACTTGAGTAGGTTCAGTAGGTTTGATAGAAAACATTGGCTTTTGACTATTAGAGACTTGAGTAAGTTCAGTAGGTTTGATAGAAAACATTGGCTTTTGACTATTAGAGACTTGAGTAAGTTCAGTAGGTTTGATAGAAAACATTGGCTTTTGACTATTAGAGACTTGAGTAAGTTCAGTAGGATTGATATAAACCATTGGCTTTTGACTATTAGAGACTTGAGTAAGTTCAGTAGGTTTGATAGAAAACATTGGCTTTTGACTATTAGAGACTTGAGTAAGTTCAGTAGGTTTGATAGAAAACATTGGCTTTTGACTATTAGAGACTTACAATAAGTTTCACAGCTAACATTGTCTCTTGACCATTAGAGAATTATAGTAAGTTTGACAGAAACATTGGTTTTTGACCATTAGAGACTTACAATAAGTTTGACATGAAACGTTGGCTTTTGACCATTAGAGACTTCAATAAGTTTGATAGAAAACATTGGCTTTTGACTATTAGAGTCTTCAATAAGTATGATAGAATACTTAAGTATTACCAATGATATGATGAAATACAATACTTAAACATTACCAAAGATAGGATGAAAATTTTAAACGATAAATGTAAGAAAGTAGCAATATCCAACACATCTAATCTCAGGTGGTGTTTATATGTTGTTAAATCATGACATATATTCTAAGGTGTTATTGTTGTGTCTTTTTATCATGACGACTGATTTCAGGTGGTGTTGATATGATAATGATGGGAGACCAAGTCCTAGAGTACAGTAAAGATTTCCGTTTTTACATCACAACCAAATTGAGGAACCCCCATTATCTGCCAGAGATCTCCACCAAAGTCTCGCTACTCAACTTTATGATAACACCAGAAGGTCTCGAGGACCAGCTATTGGGGATCGTTGTGGCCAAAGAAAGGTAAACATAAAAAATATGTAAATGACACATTTTATGTCAACCAATGGATTACAATGAGCTCAGGTAAATGTTATGTCAACCAAGGTGCTCTGGTAAAAGATTATGTCAACCAATGGATTATAAGGTGATCAGGTAAATGTTATGTCAACCAATGAATTATAAGGTGATCAGGTAAATGTTATGTCAACCAATGGATTATAAGGTGATCAGGTAACAGGTTATGTCAAGCAATGGATTATAAGGTGATCAGGTAAATGTTATGTCAACCAATGGATTATAAGGTGATCAGGTAAATGTTATGTCAACCAATGGATTTTAAGGTGATCAGGCAAAAGGTTATGTCAACCAATGGATTATAAGGTGATCAGAAAGAAAGGTTATGTCAAGCAATGGATTATAAGGTGATCAGAAAGAAAGGTTATGTCAACCAATGGATTATAATTATAAGGTGATCAGGTAAATTTTATGTCAACCTATGGATTATGAGGTGATCAGAAAGAAAGGTTATGTCAATGTATGGATTATGAGGTGATCAGAAAGAAAGGTTATGTCAACATATGGATTATGAGGTGATCAGAAAGAAAGGTTATGTCAACCTATGGATTATGAGGTGATCAGAAAGAAAGGTTATGTCAACCTATGGATTATGAGGTGATCAGAAAGAAAGGTTATGTCAACCAATGGATTTTAAGTGATCAGGTAAAAGGTTATGTCAACCTATGAATTATAAGGTGCTCAGGTAAATGTTACGTCAACTAAGGCGCTCAGATATTGGTTACTTTATGTGATAAAATTAAATATAACACTGTGTTGTAGTTGTGTTTTATATTTTGTGTTGTAGTTAATCAAAACTTATTTTTATAAGCATATGTAAAGAATAATTTCTTTACATTATATTATAGTCTTATAAACTAATTATCAGACTTTTGGACTGGGATAAAGCTTTTAAGTAGATTACTTTAGACACAAACAATTTGTGTCAATAAAACAATTTATGTTCAGCTTTAAAGATGATTTTCATCATCATCATCATGTCCCGTAGTCTTTCGACCGTTGGGGCGCCACAGATGACATAAAAACTATTCTTCTCCATTCCTCTCGGTCTCCTGCCCTATGCATAGCATCGCCTAATTGTAATCCCGTCCATTCTTTGATGTTAACTTCCCATCTTTTTCTCTGTCTTCCTCTTCTTCTTCCTCCTCTAGTTGTGCCCTGCAAGATTTCTTTGGCGAGCCCTTGTTTTCTGGTCACGTGGCCATACCATTCACGTGTGCGCTTTTTTACAGACACCAGGAGGTCATCGTACTGCCCAGTTGCTTGACGAATCCTTTCTTTTACTTGTTCATTGTTGATATGGTCTCTATAGCAGATGCCAAGAATGCCTCTGTAACATCTCATCTCCATAGCCTTTATTTTCTTTTCAAGTTCTGCTGTTAATGTCCAGTACTCACAGGCATATAAGAAAATGGAGAGGATTAATGAGCGCATCAGCCTGATTTTGGTGCTGGGGGCTTTATTTTGTCTTTCCATATTTTCTTGAGCCTCTTTGGTGCTGTTGTGGTCTGCGCAATCCTGGCCATCAATTCGGGCTTGGAGCCTTCTTCTGAGACTATTTTACAAATTTTACAAACTACAAAAGTAAATGTTTTGGCAAATGCAGGGCTGTCTTAGTATTTACAGCAGCGGAGGCACTGGGCACAGTAATGCACTGAGGCCCCTCTATATACTCGGGTCCTGTAGAAGATAATTTAGCATTTTGATGCCAAGGGCCAGCTCTGACTTTGTGACCACAGCCATACATCACCATAAATTCATTCTGGAAGTGGTTCGCACTGAGGGTTTGCTTTTAGCCCCAGCTTAATTTGGTACCTAAAATCTTTATAGTCCAACTACGTATACCAAACTAAACGATTTTATTTTAGTTGAAAATGTGTCGGTACTGTCAATTTAATAAGGGAGGGACTGAACGAAACTGGTTGTAAGGTTTGGAGATAGGTCTCAGAAATGCCCTCACAAACTGGTTGTAAGGTTTGGAGATATGTCTCAGAAATGCCCTCACAAACTGGTTGTAAGGTTTGGAGATAGGTCTCAGAAATGCCCTCACAAACTGGTTGTAAGGTTTGGAGATATGTCTCAGAAATGCCCTCACAAACTGGTTGTAAGGTTTGGAGATAGGTCTCAGAAATGCCCTCACAAACTGGTTGTAAGGTTTGGAGATATGTCTCAGAAATGCCCTCACAAACTGGTTGTAAGGTTTGGAGATAGGTCTCAGAAATGCCCTCACAAACTGGTTGTAAGGTTTGGAGATATGTCTCAGAAATGCCCTCACAGAAAATGTTTGATAAATTCAAAATGATGGGATGATGAATGTTGGCGCATTAATGAATTGAGTTTTGCATCATTCAACACTTAACAGATTAGCAACAGAAAAGAAACTAGTTGAAATTTAGGTTCCCTTGACCATGCATGAATTACACAATAAAACAATTCCTTTTAGTTTTAGTTGTATCTAACTAAATAGTAATGCTGTTTCATCATTTTATTTTAAACTATTTACTTGTTTAGGGCAATTCATCAATGAAATAATACAAATAAAAAATATAAAAATTAAGTTCAAAACAGTTGATTGTTTATTTTTCAAAACTACAAACGATCTTTGCTTTCTTAGCATAATAATGTTTGATTTAATTAAAAATGTACAGTTACAAAAAATGATAAAATACTGTTTTGTAGAAAAGGTCTCTCTATATTTTATTTTAATGGCTATTTTAAACAGGTCATTTTAAAGAATAAATTGTATCTTAATGTGTAAAAAAAGAAGTAAGGAAATATTTTTTAAAAAATAATTTTTTTTATTGCTGCCATCCGTCCCGTGGATGATACAACTTGGCACCAGTGGCTTCGCAGGAGTTGTCAGAATGTTTCATTTTAACAATTTTATCCACCTACGGGACTCCATCTCCGGGTTAGCATTCAGAGTTTCCTTCTCTTATATGAGTTGCCATCCAAAGATAACTGAGTCCCATCAACCCTGGGCTGGGTGCTGGTGATGTTTTCGCTTGACTGGGCTTTGGTGGGGATTGAGCATTGAGCTCAAGACCATCAACTTGAGATTTGCTCAGTTTAGACCACTCGGCCACATAGCACCCATTTACAAAATATGTCATATATGATTTATCTAAGAGAAATGAGACTGTGAATTTATGGGATATGTTGTAGGATATGGTAAATATATATATGTTAATTTAATTTATACTTATTTAATTTTTTTGTTTTTTGTACTGATGAAGGCATTTACCGACACGTTTACTTTTGCATATTGTAAAATCATCATTAAAGCTTAACATATATTGTTTTATTGACACAAATTTTTTGCGTCTAATTAATCTATCTTATAGTCTTTTGAAATTATATGACTGTTTTAAAGCAACATGTACTTGTGAAATAATTCAATAAGCCATTTACCGGTAAAATAATTTTTAAAATTTTATAGCTATACACAATTTCAATAAAACATGAACATGTTGACAGACCAGAGCTGGAAGAAGAAAGACAAACACTGATAGTAACAAGTGCAGCAAACAATAAACAACTGAAAGAAATTGAGGACAAAATTCTGTACACACTCTCATCATCTGAGGGGAATATATTAGAGGATGAATCGGCTATTGAAGTGCTTGACTCATCAAAAGTTTTGTCCAATGAAATTTCAAAGAAACAAATAGTAAGTCAATTAATTTTCCGGTGTCTATCTTTTTTTGAACCAATTATATAATATAATATTAAAGAAAACTCCCAGTGTCTGCTGCTTTTTAAAATCTAATTTTAGTCTTTGCTATGTATGGCTTCACTGTCCTAGTATGGCTTCACTGTCCTAGTATGACTTCACTGTCCTAGTATGGCTTCACTGTCCTAGTATGGATTCACTGTCCTAGTATGACTTCACTGTCCTAGTATGACTTCACTGTCCTAGTATGACTTCACTGTCCTAGTATGGCTTCACTGTCCTAGCATGGCTTCACTGTCCTAGTATGACTTCACTGTCCTAGTATGGCTTCACTGTCCTAGTATGGCTTCACTGTCCTAGCATGACTTCACTGTCCTAGCATGGCTTCACTGTCCTAGTATGGCTTCACTGTCCTAGTATGGCTTCACTGTCCTAGTATGACTTCACTGTCCTAGTATGACTTCACTGTCCTAGTATGACTTCACTGTCCTAGTATGGCTTCACTGTCCTAGCATGGCTTCACTGTCCTAGCATGGCTTCACTGTCCTAGTATGGCTTCACTGTCCTAGTATGGCTTCACTGTCCTAGTATGACTTCACTGTCCTAGTATGACTTCACTGTCCTAGTATGGCTTCACTGTCCTAGCATGGCTTCACTGCCCTAGCATGGCTTCACTGTCCTAGTATGGCTTCACTGTCCTAGTATGAATTCACTGTCCTAGTATGGCTTCACTGTCCTAGTATGACTTCACTGTCCTAGTATGGCTTCACTGTCCTAGCATGGCTTCACTGCCCTAGTATGGCTTCACTGTCCTAGTATGGCTTCACTGTCCTAGTATGACTTCACTGTCCTAGTATGGATTCACTGTCCTAGTATGACTTCACTGTCCTAGTATGGCTTCACTGTCCTAGCATGGCTTCACTGCCCTAGCATGGCTTCACTGCCCTAGCATGGCAACACTGTCCTAGCATGGCTTCACTGTCCTAGCATGGCTTCACTGTCCTAGCATGGCTTCACTGTCCTAGTATGGCTTCACTGTCCTAGCATGGCTTCACTGTCCTAGCATGACTTCACTGTCCTAGTATCGCTTCACTGTCCTAGTATGGCTTCACTGTCCTAGTATGACTTCACTGTCCTAGTATGGCTTCACTGTCCTAGTATTGCTTCACTGTCCTAGCATGGCTTCACTGTCCTAGTATTGCTTCACTGTCCTAGTATGACTTCACTGTCCTAGTATGACTTCACTGTCCTAGTATGGCTTCACTGTCATAGTATGACTTCACTGTACTAGTATGGCTTCACTGTCCTAGTATGGATTCACTGTCCTAGTATGACTTCATTGTCCTAGTATGGCTTCACTGTCCTAGACACTAACTTTGAATTCGTCATCTCTGATTTTGTGTGCAACTCTTACTGTGTTATCACCCACAAAATACAACTGAATTGATGAATCCATTGGTCACTCACACAATGCAACTTTAAAAATGAATCAGTTGATCACTCACAAATTGCAACTTTATTGATGAATCCATTGGTCACTCACACCACACAATTTTAATAATGAATCCAATGGGCCCACACACCTTACAACTTTAATAATGAATCCATTAGTCACTCACACAATACAGCTTTAATGATGAATCCATTGGTCACTCCCAGAATTCAACAAATCTTATCACTTCCGAATTTTAAATTCAAACAGAAAGCGTATCAAACTACTAGGAATCAAATCAATAGGTTCTCTTTCATTCTTTTAATCCATTTCATTCAAGATTGGTGAGGAAACAGAGAAAAAGATCGAAGCATCCAGAGCTGGCTATCGACCCATTGCCAACCACTCGTCTGTGCTATTTTTCTCCATCACAGAACTGCCCAACATTGACCCCATGTATCAATATTCTCTCAATTGGTTTGTCAACCTCTTCGTTCTGTCAATACAAGAAAGGTAACTTATTCAAGGTTAAGAGTTACTTTACATGAAGGTAACTTTTCAAAATTTAAAAGCTAGTTTATATATTTATAGTCTTCTTTAGGTCCTTATCTTTTGTTATAACAAATAACATGACAATCACATCCATTGAATATATTTTAAGAGTACACTAGAAAATGATTGAATGTGATTATAGAGTAGGCTAGAACATGAATGAATGTGATTATAGAGTATACCAGAACATAATTGAATGTTGAGAATTTTTGTAATTTCACTCTCCAACCACATTATAAACTAATTTATGGCTTACCTTATACCAGCAATAAATCCAAACATCTGGACAAGAGAATTCGCTTCCTGGCTGACCACTTTACATACAGCCTCTACTGCAATGTCTGCAGGTCATTGTTTGAGAAGGATAAACTTGTCTTCTCTTTTATTTTATGCTCCAATATTCTGAGGTAACAATAATATCAGGTAAAAATAATTTTATGGAACAATATTCTCAGGTAAAAAAATTTCATTTTGCAGTTAACATTATTCATGTGTCTGCTTTGTTTGCTTTTTTTTAACAGGTCCAAAAGTAAAAGCATATTTAATTTTCTTTCAATTTCTAATTCAATTACTAAATTAATGAACAGACAGAATGAGGTGCCTTGTGGTACTTAACTAATGAACAGACATAACAGGGTGGGATACAATGCTAAACTAATGACATACATAACAGGGTGGTGTACAATGCTAAACTAATGACAGACATAACAGGGTGGGGTACAGTGCTAAACTAATGACATACATAACAGGGTGGTGTACAATGCTAAACTAATGACAGACATAACAGGGTGGGGTACAATGCTAAACTAATGACATACATAACAGGGTGGGGTACAATGCTAAACTAATGACAGACATAACAGGGTGGGGTACAATGCTAAACTAATGACATACATAACAGTGTGGGATACAATGCTAAACTAATGACAGACATAACAGGGTGGTGTACAATGCTAAACTAATGACAGACATAACAGGGTGGGGTACAATGCTAAACTAATGACAGACATAACAGGGTGGTGTACAATGCTAAACTAATGACAGACATAACAGGGTGGGATACAATGCTAAACTAATGACATACATAACAGGGTGGGGTACAATGCTAAACTAATGACATACATAACAGGTTGGGGTACAATGCTAAACTAATGACAGACATAACAGGGTGGGGTACAATGCTAAACTAATGACAGACATAACAGGGTGGTGTACAATGCTAAACTAATGAAAGACATAACAGGGTGGGATACAATGCTAAACTAATGACATACATAACAGGGTGGGGTACAATGCTAAACTAATGACAGACATAACAGGGTGGGGTACAATGCTAAACTAATGACAGACATAACAGGGTGGGATACAATGCTAAACTAATGACATACATAACAGGGTGGTGTACAATGTTAAACTAATGACAGACATAACAGGGTGAGGTACAATGCTAAACTAATGACAGACATAACAGGGTGGGGTACAATGCTAAACTAATGACAGACATAACAGGGTGGGGTGCAATGCTACTAATGACAGAACAAACAGGGCGGGATGCAATGCTAAACCAATGGCAGACATAACACTTTGGGGTGCAATGCTACTAATGACAGACAGAACGGGGTAGGATACATCATATTATAAAGTGCCTTTACTTTAAAGCAATTTAGGTTATATATTTGACCTATTTTACTAGAGTATGATCTTCTGAAAACTATTTGAACACATTCTATAAATAAAAACACATTCTATAAATAAAAAACACATTCTATAAATACATCTGTTTTGTAGCCAAAGGTTGCCATATATCTCTGTACTTATTGACACAACTCTATATCAAAAACAGATCAAAAAATGAACTGAACCAGGAAGAATTCCTTTTTTTCCTGACTGGGGGAGTCGCCTTAGAGAACAAACTGGCGAATCCAGACCCCAGCTGGATCAGTGACAACAGCTGGGATGAAATCTGTCGTGTCAGCAAATTGAAAGAATTTGCTGGATTTGGGTTTGTTTTATTGTCTTGAATTTATAGATTAGACTAAACATTAGTGAGGAATGAGTAAAGCATCAAATGCCAAGCCCATGTCATGTTTTTGAAACACATGTCATGTTATAGAAGCTCTTGTCAGGTTATAGAAGTCAATGTCAAGTTAATGAGGCCCATGTCAAGCTAAAGAAGCCCATGTTAAGTTAAAGAAGCCCATGTCGAGTTAAGGAATCTCATGACAAGTTAAGGAAGCATATGTTAAGTTAAGGAGGCCTACGTCAAGTTAAGGAAAGCCATGTCAAGTTAAGAAGGCCTATGTCAAGTTAAGGAAAGCGATGTCAAGTTAAGGAAAGCCATTTCAAATGAAGGAATCCCATGTCAAATTAAGGAATCCCATGTCAAGTTAAGGAAGCCCATGTCAAGTTAAGGAAGCCCATGTTTGTCTTGACCTTACACTTTGGCAGCAATCACGCTGACAAACTATGTATACAAATTAAAATATAGAACATTCTTTCAGCACTTGGATATCACAATCTCTTATTTCACACCTGAAACATGTCTAATTTTATGAATACTAGCGAGAACCCGGCACGTGTTGCAATGCCACTCAAAGAAAATAATTGTTTGTGTTTTAATTACGTTTTTTAAGTAATTTTGAAATGGCAAAATTTTTTGTTTTTTTCTGTCTGGTGCGTACACAAATAAATAAGAAGGTTTTTCAACACGTAAACAGGCAACATAAGTAAGAAGCATGGATTTTCAAAATTAAATTCACAAACTTGTAGCGATTGATTCACCCATGCAGTAGTTATGTTTGAAATTATATTTATATTGCTCACATAATAATTAAAAAATGAAGGGCGCCGACCCCAAAAGCAAAATTGTAAAATGGTTGTACTAATTCAGAAACTTCTTTTTATGTCACATACTAACTGAAATGTCGCTATTTTTATTAGAGTAAATTCCATCCACCAATGCAATAGATCTGTTTAAAATTATATTTATATAGCTCATATAAGAAAATAATGATTTAGGACCCCCACCCCCCTAAAAGAATATTTCAAAATGGATAACCTAATTCAAAAACCTTTTGCGGGCGTGCACACAACTCACAAAAGTTTTATCGCAATCGGATGAATGGTATAGGAGAGCATATGGGACATACAGATATACATTAATTTTAAAATATGTATAGAAAAAGATACCTTTTGTGCAACTATTCAAGGAAGCGTTCGTTCTATCATCTATCTAAAACAAAATAATGCGTTCAAAAAGAAATTTTACCCAAAATTTTAACATGTAAACTAAAAAAAAAGATTCGACCAAATTTCCGTTCGATCCAACTTCCGTCTATCAATTTTCCGTCTACGAAATTTCTTTCGATCAAATTTCCGGATACGCGGATATATATGTAGCAAAGACAGTTAATTATTTATTAAATTCATACTGAGGCGTATCTTGTGCTGCCTTAGGCAAAATGAAAGTATTGTATTACTCCCCCCCCCCCCCCCCCCAAACAGAGTTTTAAATTTTTAAAAATAAAATCATCCACTGGATTGTAACCCCATTACTTACGCAAAAACATTTTTTTTGCATTTCATATGGTTCGTTCTTAGTTGGATGAGTGATACGTTCATTAGTGATTGCTATTTGGCTATGTAGTTACGCTGTATTGGAAGAATTATACAGCATTTTCTCATTAAAAGTATCTTTAAAGCTTAAGTTTTTACTACTTTATGAATTTCATAAACGTATATTTTTAAAATGAATAAAAATTAAAAACCTATTATTAAATTTTAAAAATACAAAACAAAATTTTTATTTAATTTTAGCAAATGTTAGCAATTTAAAAAGCAATCAATTATATTGATAAATTTACTTTTAAGAAGGGGAAACTACATCATCAATTTTGTCACTGCAGTTATTAAATCATAGAAATTTTAGCTTTGGCTAAATAGGCAATTCGCGCTATGACGTCATTTGCGTGATTATTTAGAACAAATTAATTTTAATTTTATTTCGCAATATTAAAAACGCACTAAAAACAACTGATCTTTGGTTTTTCCCTATAAATGTGATTACGGTGTAATTCTTTGATCATATTTTTTATATATTGATTTAAATTTTTTCATAACTTTAAAACACATATTATATAAAATGCTATAAATAGTTCTTTAGTTAATACTTTAAATGTATTTTATTATAATAATGCTTAAACTTTTACTAAAATAAAAGCGGATATATAATAATTTTGCGCGTTTAATTATTCAATTTCCCTAAAATAATAGAAAATAACTATGATCGTTTTTAAGAATCCGAACGTATTTATGGTTCTTTGGCATTACGGTCAGTATAGCTCATTCATGTTAGTGAAACTGATTATAAATTACCATGAACTTTTAATTCTAATTTTAGATAATAATAAAAAGTATATTATTTAAATGTAAAATATATGTATAGATATAGTCGTTATTAAATAAACTGAACTTTGATTATCTCCAGAGATAGTTTCCAATCTAACCTTGAAGTCTGGAAAGCCTATTACAACTCCAAAGAACCCCATAAAATACATTACCCAGAACCTTGGCACACCAAGCTGGGGCTGTTCCAGAAGATGATGATACAACGCTGCATTCGGCCAGACAAGGTGACTACATGGACAGACAACGTTGATTTAATAGCCTGTGAAAAAGACTTCTTGACTGTTTTAGTAGAAAATTATATTAATTTAAATCTGTAAAATCTTCATCCAACATGTGTTAATATTGACTTTTTTTCTTCAGATCTCGCATGCCATCGTTGACTTTGTTGTCGACAAACTTGGTAAAATATTTGTACAGCCACCACCATTTGACCTAGCCAAAAGTTTCAGTGATTCCAACGCTTGCTCTCCCCTCATCTTCATCTTGTCGCCAGGGGCTGACCCTACCATGGCGCTGCTCAAATATGCAGATGATAAAGGATTTGGAGGGAAAAAATTCAATTCTATTTCGCTAGGTCAAGGACAGGTAATACACTCTCATCCGGAACATTTTTTCCTGATTTTTTTTGTGTGAATCTTCTTGTACGGGGGGATGATAGAGAATAAACCGATGGTGGGCTTGGGTGATAGAGAGTTAACCGATGGTGGGCAGGATTAATAGAGAGTAAACCAATTACGGACCGGGGGTGATAAGAGTAAACCCATGGTGGGCCAGGGTGGTTAGATAGTAAACAAATGGTGGGCCGGGGTGATAGAGAGTAAACCCATGGTAGGCCGGGGGTGATAGAGAGTAAACCCATGGTGGGCCGGGGGTGATAGATAGTAAACAATGGTGGGCTGGGGGTGATAGAGAGTAAACAAATGGTAGGCCGGGGGTGATAGATAGTAAACAATGGTGGGCTGGGGGTGATAGAGAGTAAACAAATGGTGGGCTGGGGGTGATAGAGAGTAAACCCATGGTAGGCGGGAGGTGATAAAGAGTAAACCCCTGGTGGGCCGGGTTGATAGAGAGTAAACCAATGGCGGGCCGGGTTGATATAAAGTAAACTGATAGCAGGCTGCATGTCATAACACCTTATATTAAAATAAACACTTACTAAACACTGTATAGAAGTGTTTAAAGCTTCCCTTTCCTGCTAAAAGTTTCAAAATTGAGTTCTCTTTGTCCTATATGAATTGTTGATATTTTCCTCATTGACAAGGTCCAATAGCTGCTAAAAGTTTAAAAATTGAGTTCTCTTTGTCCTATATTAATTGTTGAATATTTCCTCATTGACAGGGTCCAATAGCTGCTAAAAGTTTCAAAATTGAGTCCTCTTTGTCCTATATGAATTGCTGATAATTTCCTCACTGACAGGGTCCAATAGCTGCTAAAATGATCAAAACTGCATCAGAGGATGGGACATGGGTGCTACTACAGAACTGCCATCTTGCTGTCTCATGGATGAATTCGCTAGAGAAAATCTGCGAGGAATTTGCACCTGATAATGTGGCATCAGAATTTAGGCTTTGGTTGACAAGCTATCCATCGCCTAAGGTAGAGTGACAAGCAATCTGATGTTCTCATTGCTAATACTGACATTCAACTTGCCATACTGACAGTGACATTACCAACACTGACAATAACATTACCACAGCAAATAACATCATGAGTTACATGATTGACATTATAAATCCTATGATTGACATGAATACTGTGATTGACATTAAGAGTTCAATGATTATCATCTCATATACAGTTAGTGACATATATACAGAGATTGACATTATGAATACAGTGATTGTCATTTGAAGCACAATTAGTGACATTATCATTATCTATACTGAAATTGACATTATGAAAGCCATGATTAACATGAATACCATGATTGACAGGTGTTTATGATTTACACTATACCAGGGGTGGCCAGACCTGTAGTAACTGAGAGCCATTTTTAAAATAAAAAAAATTGTTGAGAGCCGCATTGAAGCACTATGGGTCACGACCCCACTCGCAATGAAAAATTCCTTTTGTGATTTATTTTTAAAAATTACTTTTTATTCGAATTTAATGATTTAAACATTTCAATTGTTTTAACCCTAACCGTATGTTGAAGAAATATATGCGTTTCAGTTACACAATTGAAGAAATATATAAGTTACAGTTACACAATTGAAGATATATATGCGTTACAGTTACACAATTGAAGAAATATATGCGTTACAGTTACACAATTAACAAATATTTAAATATGTAAAATTTATGAATAGAAACACTCTGCATATATACTCATAATTATAGTGAACATTAATTGTTATGATTCTCCTGAGAAGTCTTTGAACTAGCAAGTTTCTTTAAATCTGGTTGGTAGCTAGTAGTTGTGGTGCGAAGAAGTTCTGTTTACTAGTTTCTGCTCGATGCTTTGATTGTATGAACTTCATTGTGGAGTACAAAGATTCACAGCAGTAGATTGTACCGAAAATGGATATAAGTCGGCAACTAGCTTTCTTAAGTTGAGGATATTTTACTTCTGGCACGAGCTTCCAGAAATCCATCACAGATTGTGACTTATGTATCATCGCCAAAACCCTGATTTTCTGTAACTCTAACAGCTCCATTTCAGCAGCAGAAAGTTCCATAACGATGTTCATGGGAAGCTGTTAACCATCTTTAATTACGTCTATCATGAATGGATTTATGAGAAGAGGGGAACAGGATTTTAGTTGGTGCAAGTCATTAAACCTGGCTTGGAAATCTTCCTGTAATCCTTGTAACCTATCTTTATATGCCCCAAGCTTTCTAAGTTGAATTCCACCATCAGAGTATGAGCTAACTTTCTGAAGAAGAGGAAAGTGTTTAAATTCCCTTGACAGGATATCTCTTTGAAGAATCTGTATTTTGTTCTGAAAGCTAAAAACAGTCTGTATTAGATCCGAAATAAGCTCATCCTTTCCTTGCAACGACAGGTTCAGATTTTGTAGATGCTGCATTATGTCAGTTAGAAACATCAAATCTTCCACCCAATCTTCGTCTGCCAGCTGTGGATAAGACTTGTCTTTTTCTGAAAGGAAAGCAGTAGTAATGGGTTCAAGCAAGTCTACAAATCTGTTAAAAATATTGCTGGTAGACAACCACCTAACAAAACAGTGGAATGAAAGGTCATTTGGTTTGCATTCAAGATCTAGCTCACCAATGAAGTTTATGAATTGCTGATGATTTTTGCACTTGAACGAATGAAATTCACAATTTGTAGAACCGTTGTCATTACACTTTCGAATTTAAAATATTTGGCTGCAAGATTTTCTCTGTGAATGATGCAGTGTACAGTAAGAATATCCGGATATTTTGTATCATTCGTTAAAAGCCCCATCAGACCTACATTTTTACCAAGCATTGACGGTGCTCCATCTGTTGCCACACAAGTTTATTTAGTGGTACACCAGCATCCATCAGTGTTTTATCAAGGGCATTCTTGACATCGATACCGCGAGTGGTATCTTTCAGTGCCACTAAGTTTAATAGCTCTTCTTTTACAGCCACGTCTAATGAAACATAACGAACGAACACCGTCAATTGTGGCGTATCTTCATTATCTGTTGATTCATCAAGAGCCAAACTGAATGCTACACAGTTCTTTAAATCGTTCGTCATTTTTCCTTCAAAATCAGCGTTTGTGTCTGAAATACGTCTCTCAGTGGTGTGGTGTGACATTGGAATTTGTGTTATCAGTCGCCGAAGTCTGGAATTATTTGTATCTAATATTGAAATTACTTCCTCGATATTCTTCTTAATAAAGTCCCCATCAGAATAAGGTCGTTTAGCATGAGCAATATTCCAAGCGATGGCATAACTTGCCTCAGTTGAAGTGACAACTTCTTTGCTGAAAGCAGAAAGTAGTGTCTGCTGCTGACACATTCCAGACTTTAACTCAGCAAGCTTGCTTTTTCTTAATTCAGATTGCAGTGGATACTGTGATGCAAACTCTTCATGACTTTTTCCATAGTGTCGCTTCAAATTGCTAACTTTGAAATTTGCTAGCGGTGTTTAGCAGATGAGGCAAATGTGCCTACCGTTTTTATCGATAAATGCAAAGTCCTCTTCCCATTCTGGTAGAAAACTTCTATTTTCTTCTGTATATTTTCGTTTCCTGCAACTTGTTGCCATATTTGATTTAAACTTGAAGTTACTAACTTTAGTAGGACTAACAGTAATGATCAATACTTTGAAATGCGGATTTTTACCGGAACCGGAACCAGAAATTTAACAGTTCACATCACCAAGAAATCAGAAATCAATCGCTCCCTTCAACTTTTAAAATTTAAATCAATCCCAAATTATTTTCAACCCCTTGTTTCAGTCAAGATTTTTTTTTAAACTTTCATTTATTTTTTATATTATATAATACAAACAAAAAGTTTTAATTTCATAAATTGTTCGCGAGCCGCAATGTTTGGCCACCGTTGCACTATACAGTGGGTGTGAATACAGTGATTGAAATTTCAAGTACTGTGAGTGATATTATCTATACAAAAATTGGCCTTATGAATACCATTATTGACATTATGAGTAGTAGGATTGATTTTCTGAACATTCTGATTGACATAATGAGAAGAGTGACTGACATTATGAATTCCATGACTAACATTATGATAATATGATTGACATGGTCCCTTTCCAGTTCCCAGTGTCTGTTTTACAGAATGGTGTCAAAATGACCAATGAACCCCCAACTGGATTACGCCAGAACCTTCTCCAGAGTTACCTAAATGACCCCATCAGTGACCCAGCCTTTTATTCTGGTTGTACTAATCATCAAAAACCAGAGAAAGATACTGTGAGATTTTTTAAACATTACAACTTATCACTGAAATTTAATCTTTTATAAACAATATAAGTTTACAAGAGACTTTGCAGGAATACCAACTGTAGGAGCTGACTAGGAGCTGACCAGGATTACCAACTGTAGGAACTTAACAACGAATACCAACTGTAGGAACTGACCAGGAATACCAACTGTAGGAGCTGACCAGGAATACCAACTGTAGGAGCTGACCAGGAATACCAACTGTAGGAGCTGACCAGGAATACCAACTGTAGAAGCTGACCAGGAATACCAACTGCAGGAGCTGACCAGGAGTACCAACTGTAGAAGCTGACCAGGAATACCAACTGTAGGAGCTGACATGCATTTATTAAAGGAAAAGCCTTTAAGCTCAGATAATATTTACATACCAATCGGAGGAACACAAACATACTCCAACAATACATACTCAGAAATATATACATACATACTCCGACAATACATACATACATAATCAGACAATACAATGTACACATAGATAACCAAAGGTGTACATAAGCCCTGAGTGGCCTGGCATCTAAATTCAGTAAATCCTAAGCTTGTAATCTGAACTTCAATACCCACCAACTCCTAGACAAGCAAAAACATCAGCACCCCTGGTGGAGTCGATTTGCTGTCTAGGTCACAGCTAAAACATCAGCACCCCTGGTGGAGTCGATTTGCTGTCTAGGGCACAGCTAAAACATCAGCACCCCTGGTGGAGTCGATTTGTTGTCTAGGTCACAGTTTATCTTCCTAAAAGAAAACTGCCAGGCCTTTTGATTTCATCTTCTGTCTATTAAATAGTTATGCAGCCATGTACACACGATGAATGCTGTACAATAAATTTGCTCAACGTGTGTTTCAGGCATATGCAAAGTAGCACAGATGCGCACACTCAGAGTTTACATAGCAATAGTAGCACAGATGTGTACAATTTCATTTGGCATAGCAACAGTAGCACAGATGTGTACACTCACAGTTGGCATAGCAACAGTAGCACAGATGTGTACACTCACAGTTGGCATAGCAACAGTAGCACAGACATGTACTCTCACAGTTGGCATAGCAACAGTAGCACAGACATGTAATCTCACAGTTGACATACCAACATTAACACATACATCTTAACTTACACTTGTCATAGCAACAGTAACACAGATGTGTACACTCACAGTTGACATAGCAACAGTAGCACAGACATGCACCCTCACAGTTGGTATAGCAACAGTAGCACAGATGTGTACACTCACAGTTGACATAGCAACAGTAGCACAGATGTGTACACTCAGTTGGCATAGTGACAGTAGCACAGACGTGCACCCTCACAGTTGGTATAATGACAGTAGCACAGACTTGCACAGTCACAGTTGTAATAGCAAAAGTAGAGCAGACCTGCACACTCACAGTTGGCATAGTGACAGTAGAACAGAGGGGTCTTTCAAAGAGTCTGGAATCATGGATTTTGTAAATAGCTGCATTATTACTTTATAATGACAAGGATAATATGACATATCTTGTTCCACTATTTATTGATAGTGACGAGGATAATATGACATATCTTGTTCCACTATTTATTGATAGTGACGTGTAATGTGTACTATATTGTGTGGCCGGTATTGTTCTTATTAATATTAGTACAAATTAACTGTCTAAAACATAAAGGTCAAATTCAAGGCCGGCTGGTCACATCAGGTCCGGCATACAACTATATTTATATCAGGCCCGAGAGGTCTTGCCCGGCATACTACAGCTATATCAGACTTGAGTGAGAATTTTTGACAAAAATGGTTTTAATGGCCTTGTGATATAAAGTGCAATCAAATCCCCTAATTAGCAGCCTTGCCAAACGATAGGCTACCTTAGAACGTTCTCGCTTCGATCAGAATAAGGGAAAATAATAGTTGTGTTGTGAGTGGATGTTCGTTGTTACAGTATCCTAGCAACGTACTGTTGCTCGTTTAGGATTGGTGCATAAGAAATGAAAACAAAATGTAGTGCCTGGATATTACATAACCTTTTTCCCCACTACGGCTAACGTGATAGCAATCAGGTGTGTGTCGGTAGATATCAGGTGTGTGTCGGTAGATGAACAATCTTTTGTCAAATCAAAGCTAGCCTTAAAATGGCCTAGAGAAAAGTTGATTCTGAAAATAGAGGCTTTCAAAAAGCCGCTAGGAGGCCGATTATATGTTTACTGATATTGGTGGTAAACCTGTGTCTTATTTGTGGAGATAATGTGGCTGTGATCAAGGAATATAATCTGAGATACCACTACGAGACTAAACACCAAGGCAAGTTAAAAAGCCTGAATGCAGAGAAGAAGCTACAGAATGTAGAAGAAATGAAGAGGCATCTGACTTCACAGCAAACATTTTTCACTAAGGCCAAATCACAAACTGACTCTACTGGGATAGCAAGTATTACTGGGGCGGAGAAGATCACAAAATCAGGCCGAAAATCAGCAGAAATGCGGTTTCTGATTGTGTTTGTGAGATGGCCACTGATGTGAAAACAGCTGATTTAAAAGGTAGAGACTTTTTTGCATTTTCTCTTGCTGTCGATAAGAGTAATGACATGACTGACACTGCACAGCTGGCCATATAAATCCATCGAGTGGACTCCAGTTTGAATGTTACAGAAGAAAAATTGGACATGAAGTCCATGCAGGGTATAACGACAGGAAAAGACATTACTGACAACGTATGTCAATTTTAACCAACATGAATCTGCCTGGGGAACAAACTTGACGGACTTACAACAGATGGAGCATCGGCGATGTGCTGCAAACAAAGTGGACTAGTTGGGAGGATGCGGTTAAAGATGCAGGCGAACTGCACTGGTGAATTGATGGCATATCACTGCATCATACACCAAGGATCGCTGTGTTGTAAAGTACTCAACATGGAAGGTGTAATGAGTACTGTAACACAAACCGTCAACTTTATCAGAGTGAAGCGTTTAACTCACTGCCAATTTCAGTCTTTTTTCCAGGAAATAGACTCAGAGTTTGGCGACATGCCTTATCATACTAAGTCGGGGAAAAGTTCTTAGATTTTTCCAGCTGATCGAGGAAATCAGTCTATTCATAGACAGCAAAGGAAAATTGCTCACAGCTTTTCACGATAAAATATGGGAAAATAAGTTGGTGTTTCTGTTTGACTTAGCCACTCATCTGAACGACTTGAACCTGCAGCTCTAGGGACGGGGCCACTTGATCACTGGTACGCATGATGTAGTGAAGACATTTCAAGTGGAGCTGCGCTTATGGGACACAAATGCATCAATGCAAATTGTCTCACTGTTCTTGTTGCTAAGCAATGTTGAACCAAGTCAACGCTATGGTGTTTCTCAATGCACATGTGGCAGGGTGCCACCTATGGGGCAAAGAAGCACGCTCCTGTGGCACGATTGCTTACCCCAGTTGTGTTCCCATTCACTGAGGTGGGCATGTCTGCCTCACGAGGGACCGGTGAACAGTTCATGGCGTGGACGTAATAGTAGCTACTTAAGCCAGGTGGGATTTAAACCTGGGCCCTTGTTTACCTGTGATCGAGTAGTCAACTGTGTAACTAAGTGTATACATTGATAATTTCTGTGAAAACGGCTACTTCGAGTCGGCTGAAGTGTGAGCGATTTTAATGTCTGTTCTACGGATTGTACCACAAAATTAAAAGCTATAGTTCTCAGACCTGTATTTCATTGTTTGTTTATTTAAACTGTAAGCCACGCCATTACACGGCTTCACAAACCTGCTGAAAACTTATCTTAGAAAAGTAATGCTGAGCTGTTTCATAACCCTTTTGGAAACTGCACCTGTACACTGCAGAAGGATCTAACAGAGCTGCAGTGTAATTGGACACTAAAGGCAAAGTACGATGATGTGACTTAGATATACTAGCGTGAATGTTTGGTATGAAAAGTTGTTGATGGTGAGAGTTTTTTTATGAGCTGTAGTTCGGCGATTTAGTTTGGGCTGTTGAGCCTTACGGTATGCGGGTTTTTTTGTTGTTTTTTTGTGTGTAAGATTTATAAAATGCAGTGTGTTAGTTGATGTTTTTGGGAGGGAGTCAGCGGTAGTGAACTGACAGTTACTGTGATAATAAAGAATTGTTATATCTTCTCTAATTTAACGTTGGTTGTTGATCTTAATTGTAGACCAAGGAGCTGTGTGACAGTGAAGTTATACAACGGTGCCAGTAATGTATGACAATAGTAAGATTCGACACACGGAAGGGCCTTAAGAAAAGAGATGTAACATTTCGATGCACGGACATTTATTTAGTAGGAATGGTCGTAACATTTGTGAAAACCTCACGAAAGAAGATAGTTTCATACGACACTGTGGGGCCTGCACATTTCACTCGTTTCATTCCTGAAGAGATGCCCCAGCTTTGTCTAGATGTATCTTGATCATGTTTAGTAGCACATATCTGTGTGAGAAGCTGTTTCCTGTGTTGAAGATTAATAAAACTACATGCAGGAGTCGTCTCACTGAGATCTCAATTACACAGAACATTACTCCCAATATAAATGCATAAACGAACTTGTTGCCAAGATAATATGCCAAACATTCAGCTCTGACAAATTGACATAAGAGCAAAAATAAGTATGCCAAAGTATTTTTTATTATTAAAAATATCATGATATTTGGTGTTTGTTTATTGATGAGTAAAACTCTTTTTAATAATAAAAAATATTATACAAAAATGTTATATTATTAATTTACATTTTTGTTTATAATGTCATTTTGTTTCTATCAAAGCCAAACAATAATGTTTAAAATCTGTTTTAATGTTAATGGAATAAAATTCAGAATATAACCTTTAAAAATCGTTTATGTTTCAGTATTTTACCAAGTTACTGTTTGGAATCTGTTTTTTCCATGCCTTGGTACAAGAAAGGAGACAGTTTGGTCCCAATGGCTGGAACATTGCTTATGGATTCAATGAATCTGATCTAAGAATTTCAATTAGACAACTTCAGGTAAGTTGCCAATTCCTAAAAACGTAGGATTTTCACTCACATTCACATAAAAATAGTAACAAAAGTTTTGTGTGTCTAAAATTGTTATCAGTGATCAAATATTCTATAATCTGATGTGACAGTCTTATACTTTCCCTAATGAATTATTCTATAATCTTATGTGACAAAGTCTGATACTCTACCCATTGTATTATTATATAATCTTATGTGACGTTCTTTTACTCTCCCCATTGTATTATGCTAATCTTTAATCTTATGAGACAGTCTTTTACTCTCCCATAGAATTATTATATAATCTTATATGACAAATTATTTTACTCCCCCCATTGAATTATTCTATAATTTTATGTGACAATCTTTTACTCTCCCCAATGAATTATTCTATAATCTTATGTGACAATCTTTTACTCGCCCCATTGAATTATTCAATAACCTTATGTGACAACGTCTTTTACTCTCTCAATTGAATTATTCAATAACCTTATGTGACAACGTCTTTTTCTCTCCCCATTGAATTATTCTAGTCACAGATATGAATATATGGAGATAAGTAATATGGGAGTTAGTACTTATGTATTAAGAGAGTTTTGGGACTTAGAGAAAACTGGCCTATCAGAGAAGAGCAAGAAAGAAACAAGAAATGGACGGGTGATTCACAATATGTATATAAGAAGATTGAACATAAATACATTTAAACAGAAAACGTTTATGTTTTAGACGTAGATTCATAGTGTATTAACAATGTATCAAGTAAAGAAGAAGTTTACCGAGAAGTTAGTATTGAAATACATGTGATACATTCCAAGTGTTTTCTCACTTCTATGATGTGTTACTTATTGTGATCGTATGTAATAAAGTATTTGTCACTATTGGACCACTTCGCTCTGTTGTAATTCATAACGAGATTATGATTGTGACAATTCTATAATCTTATGTGACAAAGTCTTATACTGTCCCCATTAAATTATTATATAATCTTAAGTGGCAGTCTTTTATTCTCCCAATTTAATTATTATATAGTCTTAAGTGACTTCCCATTGAATTCTGCAAAAATTCATTAGATCTATTAGATCTAAACTATTTAGTGGCCTCCAGACATTCATATTTTACCAGTATATCTCAACCACCAGATGTTTGACCAGTGTATCCCACTAACCAGAGTTTCATGTTTGACCAGTGTATCCCACCCACCAGATGTTCATGTTTGAACAGATTATCCCACCCACCAGATTTTCATATTTTACTCTTTAATCCCACCCACCAGATGTTCATATTGGACGATTATATCCCACCCACCAGATATTCATATTTGACCACTGCATCCTATCCACCAGATGTTCATATTTTACCATTATATCTTATCCATTAGATGTTCATATTTGACCATTGTATCCCACCCAACAGATGTTCATCAATGAATATGATGAGATTCCATACGATGCCATCACATACATGACGGGAGAGTGCAACTATGGTGGCAGAGTGACGGATGACTGGGACAGACGATGTCTGTTAACCATTCTGGCTGACTTCTTTTGTGAATCTCTAATAAATGATCCAGGTTACAAATTTAGTTCAAGTGGCCACTATCACCTTCCTCTAAGGACAGATCACGAGAACTGTGTTAAGTTCATCAAGGTCAGAGTTTTTCTAGTTTCACTTTTAATAAACTTAAATACATATATTTAAATACTAGGTTTAGCCATTCTAACTTTTTTATACATATGATTCTGTATCCTATTAATATTATTAACTGAGTTCTTGATGTCTACCAAATTTTATTTAACAGTTTCTAAAGCAAACTTTTCAAACATATAACATAGTCCACATTGGGGGGGGGGGGGGGGGAATATAGGGGGATATGAAAATTATAGATCAGGGTGTGGGTAGTCAATGACTCGTAAACTTCTTGTACCAATTGTCTCTACATTGAATGGCTCAGGCTACCTTTAAAATAATTAAAATAATCTAAGAAATAGAAAAGAAAAAAAAATGAATGCATAATTCATATTTTTGTTTGGAAATGTCACTACTAAATGGGTTTTTTTCAGATGTCACTACTAAATGGGTTTTTTTCAGATGTCACTACTAAATGGGTTTTTTTCAGATGTCACTACTAAATGGTTTTTTTTCAGATGTTACTACTAAATGGAGTTGTTTCAGATGTCACTACTAAATGGGGTTGTTTCAGATGTCACTACTAAATGGAGTTGTTTCAGATGTCACTACTAAATGTTTTTTTTTCAGATGTTACTACTAAATGGAGTTGTTTCAGATGTCACTACTAAATGGGGTTGTTTCAGATGTCACTACTAAATGGGGTTGTTTCAGATGTCACTACTAAATGGGGTTGTTTCAGATGTCACTACTAAATGGGGTTGTTTCAGATGTCACTACTAAATGGTTTTTTTTCAGATGTCACTACTAAATGGAGTTGTTTCAGATGTCACTACTAAATGGGGTTGTTTCAGATGTCACTACTAAATGGTTTTTTTTCAGATGTCACTACTAAATGGGGTTGTTTCAGATGTCACTACTAAATGGGGTTGTTTCAGATGTCACTACTAAATGGGGTTGTTTCAGATGTCACTACTAAATGTTTTTTTTTCAGATGTCACTACTAAATGTTTTTTTTTCAGATGTTACTACTAAATGGAGTTGTTTCAGATGTCACTACTAAATGGGGTTGTTTCAGATGTCACTACTAAATGGGGTTGTTTCAGATGTCACTGTTAAATGGGGTTGTTTCAGATGTCAATACTAAATGGGGTTGTTTCAGATGTCACTACTAAATGGGGTTGTTTCAGATGTCACTACTAAATGGGGTTGTTTCAGATGTCACTACTAAATGGGGTTGTTTCAGATGTCACTACTAAATGGGGTTGTTTCAGATGTCACTATTAAATGGAGTTGTTTCAGATGTCACTATTAAATGGGGTTGTTTCAGATGTCACTACTAAAGGTTTTTTTTTCAGATGTCACTACTAAATGGTTTTTTTTCAGATGTTACTACTAAATGGAGTTGTTTCAGATGTCACTACTAAATGGGGTTGTTTCAGAGGTCACTACTAAATGGGGTTGTTTCAGATGTCACTACTAAATGGGGTTGTTTCAGATGTCACTACTAAATGGGTTTTTTTCAGATGTCACTACTAAATGGGGTTGTTTCAGATGTCACTACTAAATGGTTTTTTTTCAGATGTCACTACTAAACAGGGTTGTTTCAGATGTCACCATTAAATGGGGTTGTTTCAGATCTCACTACTAAATGGGGTTGTTTCAGATGTCACTACTAAATGGGGTTGTTTCAGATGTCACTACTAAACAGGGTTGTTTCAGATGTCACTACTAAATGGGGTTGTTTCAGATCTCACTACTAAATGGGGTTGTTTCAGATGTCACTACTAAATGGGTTTTTTTTCAGATGTCACTACTAAATGGGGTTGTTTCAGATGTCACTACTAAATGGTTTTTTTTCAGATGTCACTATTAAATGGGGTTGTTTCAGATGTCACTACTAAATGGGGTTGTTTCAGATGTCACCACTAAATGGGGTTGTTTCAGATGTCACCACTAAATTGGGTTGTTTCAGATGTCACTACTAAATGGGGTTTTTTCAGATGTCACTACTAAATGGGGTTGTTTCAGATGTCACTACTAAATGGGGTTGTTTCAGATGTCACTATTAAACGGGGTTGTTTCAGATGTCACTATTAAATGGGGTTGTTTCAGATGTCACTACTAAATGGTTTTTTTTGAGAAGGCACTACTAAATGGGGTTGTTTCAGATGTCACTACTAAATGGGGTTGTTTCAGATCTCACTACTAAATGGGGTTGTTTCAGATGTCACTACTAAATGGGGTTGTTTCAGATGTCACTATTAAATGGGGTTGTTTCAGATGTCACTACTAAAGGTTTTTTTTTTCAGATGTCACTACTAAATGGTTTTTTTCAGATGTTACTACTAAATGGTTTTTTTTCAGATGTAACTACTAAATGGGGTTGTTTCAGATGTCACTACTAAATGGGGTTGTTTCAGATGTCACTACTAAATGGGGTTGTTTCAGATGTCACTACTAAATGGGGTTGTTTCAGATGTCACTACTAAATGGAGTTGTTTCAGATGTCACTACTAAATGTTTTTTTTTCAGATGTTACTACTAAATGGAGTTGTTTCAGATGTCACTACTAAATGGGGTTGTTTCAGATGTCACTACTAAATGGGGTTGTTTCAGATGTCACTATTAAATGGGGTTGTTTCAGATCTCACTACTAAATGGGGTTGTTTCAGATGTCACTACTAAATGTTTTTTTTCAGATGTCACTACTAAATGGGGTTGTTTCAGATGTCACTACTAAATGGGGTTGTTTCAGATGTCACTACTAAATGGGGTTGTTTCAGATGTCACCATTAAATGGGGTTGTTTCAGATGTCACTATTAAATGGGGTTGTTTCAGATGTCACTACTAAATGGGGTTGTTTCAGATGTCACTATTAAATGGGATTGTTTCAGATGTCACTACTAAATGTTTTTTTTTTTCAGATGTCACTACTAAATGGTTTTTTTTCAGATGTTACTACTAAATGGGGTTGTTTCAGATGTCACTACTAAATGGGGTTGTTTCAGATGTCACTACTAAATGGGGTTGTTTCAGATGTCACCACTAAATGGGGTTGTTTCAGATCTCACTACTAAATGGGGTTGTTTCAGATGTCACTACTAAATGGGTTTTTTTCAGATGTCACTACTAAATGGGGTTGTTTCAGATGTCACTACTAAATGGGGTTGTTTCAGATGTCACTATTAAATGGGGTTGTTTCAGATGTCACTATTAAATGGGGTTGTTTCAGATGTCACTACTAAATGGTTTTTTTTTCAGAAGGCACTACTAAATGGGGTTGTTTCAGATGTCACTACTAAATGGGGTTGTTTCAGATGTCACTACTAAATCGGGTTGTTTCAGATGTCACTATTAAATGGGGTTGTTTCAGATGTCACTACTAAATGGGGTTGTTTCAGATGTCACTATTAAATGGGGTTGTTTCAGATGTCACTACTAAATGGGTTTTTTTCAGATGTCACTACTAAATGGGGTTGTTTCAGATGTCACTACTAAATGGGGTTGTTTCAGATGTCACTACTAAATGGGGTTGTTTCAGATGTCACTACTAAATGGGGTTGTTTAAGATGTCACTACTAAATGGAGTTGTTTCAGATGTCACTATTAAATGGGGTTGTTTCAGATGTCACTACTAAATGGGGTTGTTTCAGATGTCACTATTAAATGGGGTTGTTTCAGATGTCACTACTAAATGGAGTTGTTTCAGATGTCACTACTAAATGGGGTTGTTTCAGATGTCACTACTAAATCGGGTTGTTTCAGATGTCACTATTAAATGGGGTTGTTTCAGATGTGACTACTAAATGGGGTTGTTTCAGATCTCACTACTAAATGGGGTTGTTTCAGATGTCACTACTAAATGGGGTTGTTTCAGATGTCACCATTAAATGGGGTTGTTTCAGATGTCACTATTAAATGGGGTTGTTTCAGATGTCACTATTAAATGGGGTTGTTTCAGATGTCACTATTAAATGGGGTTGTTTCAGATCTCACTATTAAATGGGGTTGTTTCAGATGTCACTACTAAATGGGGTTGTTTCAGATGTCACCATTAAATGGGGTTGTTTCAGATGTCACTATTAAATGGGGTTGTTTCAGATGTCACTATTAAATGGGGTTGTTTCAGATGTCACTATTAAATGGGGTTGTTTCAGATGTCACTACTAAATGGGTTTTTTTCAGATGTCACTACTAAATGGGGTTGTTTCAGATGTCACTATTAAATGGGGTTGTTTCAGATGTCACTACTAAATGGGGTTGTTTCAGATGTCACCATTAAATGGGGTTGTTTCAGATGTCACTATTAAATGGGGTTGTTTCAGATGTCACTATTAAATGGGGTTGTTTCAGATGTCACTATTAAATGGGGTTGTTTCTTATATCACTACTAAAGTAGGCTTGTGTCTCTTTTCTGGTGAAATCCCAATTTTCTTGGGATACATTTTCTTTTTGTTGTGGAGTTACGTTTCTTAAATAATATATTTCCCCATTTATGGCTCCTGTGTCTCTGTTACCTCTTGAACGTGTCTCCCAGGGCTCTGTTACCTCTTGAATCTGGCTCATGTGTCTCTGTTACCTCTTGAACGTAAATTCCCATGTCTCTGTCATCTCTTGAATGTGGCTCCCATTGTTCTGTTACCACTTGAATCTGCTCCCATGTCTATGTTACCTCTTGAATCTGCTCCCATGTCTATGTTACCTCTTGAATCTGCTCCCATGTCTATGTTACCTCTTGAATCTGCTCCCATGTCTATGTTACCTCTTGAATCTGCTCCCATGTCTATGTTACCTCTTGAATCTGCTCCCATGTCTATGTTACCTCTTGAATCTGGCTCCAATTTGCTCTGTTACCTCTTGAATATATTTCACATTGTTCTGTTACCCCCTTAATCTCGCTCACATGGCTCTTTTACCTCTTAAATCTGGCTCACATCTAACACCCATGTCTCTGTCATCTCTTTAATCTGGCTCCCATTGCTCTGTTTCCTCTTGAATCTGTCTCCTATGCCTCTGTTACCTCTTGAATCTGTCTCCTATGCCTCTGTTACTTCTTAATCTAACTACTATTGCTCTTTTAACTCTTAAATCTTGCTCTCATGTCTCTGTTACCCCTTGAATGGGGCTCTCATGTCTCTGTTACCCCTTGAATGGGGCTCCCATGGCTATGTTACCTCTTTAATCTGGCTTCCATTGCTCTGTTACCTCTTGAATCTGCATCACATTTTTCTGTAGCCTCTTGATTCTGGCTCCCATGCCTATGGTACCTCTTGATTATGTCTTGGCTCCCTTCTACAAAATTTTGCCTACCCCTGTTAACGGGGGACATAAAATTTTTGTTTTTAAAAAATGTGTTTATTTGTGACCCTCCAGAAAGTTAGAAAGGACACTAGATTTCAACATTATCCCCTGCTATTTTAAAAAAATTAATGCAACAAAATATAATTTAATTTTTGTCAGTTTTATCCTACATTGCTGAATCATACAATGTTGAATGTCTTTATCCCACAATGTTGAATGTCTTTATCCTAAAATGTTTCAATCTCTTTAGCTTTCAAGGCGTAAAGCATAAAGCCCTGATTTTTTTAAAGAATTTTCATTGAAAAAAAATGGGGTACTAAAATATTTGAGTTGCTAAAGTGATTGAGAAACACTGTAGGTAAAGTATCAAATGACTGTTTCAGCAACTTCCTGCCACTCAATATCCGGAAGTGTTTGGCCTGCACGAGAATGTGGATATATCCCGAGAGTTGCAAGAGACCAAACAGCTGTTCAACTCTGTCCTATTGACAGAAGGCCGGGGAGGAGGGGCGGCCATGGGATCTGAGGCAGCACTTGCTGCAGTAGCTGGGGATATTCTGGGCAAGGTGACCAGTTACCCATCAAAACTAACAGCCAATCCATACAACTATCTCATACAATGGCTTATCTATGAAAACAGCAACTCACTACTCTTTTATTCAAAGATATATCTATTATCTATAATAGTAAGAACATTTGTATCCTAACATTTCCATTTAGTCCTAAAATTTCAACACATCACCATAAAAATATATCCTATAAGTTTTGCCACATCTCCCTACAATTGCATCCCAACATTTCCATCATATCTCCCAATAATTATATCTCAATATTTTGTCACATATCCCTGATCCCTATTATTGTATCCGTACATTTCTGTTACATTGCCCTATGATTGTATCTTAACCTTTCTGTAACATCTACATAGAATTTTATTAACCTTTCAGTCACTTCTCCCTATCATTGCGTCCTAAAATTTCTGTAACATCTCCATATAATGGTATCCTTACATTTCTGTCACAATGCCTTATAATTGTATCCTTATATTTCTTTCACACCTTCCTATAATTGTGTCCTAATATTTGTGTCACATCTACAAAGAATTTTATTCTTACATTTCTGTAACATCTTCCTATAATTGTGTACTTAATATTTCTGTCACATCTCCCTTTAATTGTATACTTACAATTCTGTCACATCTTCCTTTTCCCTACAATATTATCCTTACTTTTCTGTCGCATCCCCCATGATTGTATTCTAACTTTTTTTTACTTATCTACCTGTTTATTATGATATTATCCTTACGTTTCTGTACCAGCTTCCCAAAGACTTTAACATTGAAGCAGCCATTCAGACGTTCCCTGTAGTGTATGAGGAAAGTATGAACACAGTGCTGGTGCAGGAGATGGAGAGATACAACCGGTGATTTTATATTGGTTAACTTTGAATGATCATACAGAACATTAGACTTCTGATTACCTTCATCGGCAGGTTGCATGCTGGCTTAGTACAAGATGACTTGCACAGGCAGGTTGGGTGCTGGCTTAGTACAAGGATGACTTGCACTAGGCTGTGTGCTCTCTTTTGACTAGGATTATTTGCACCTGCAGATTATAGAAAAAATTAGTTTTTTTTTCAAAACAAAAATTTCTATGTCATTAGAGGTCACCTCATCCATTCAATCTAATTTCACAACCTTTGCCATTTGTGTGGACTTCCTATTCACTTGTTGGAGTGTTTTGTTTTCATGTTTCTTTTTTTATTCCAACATTTAATTCATACTTGGGGCCCCATGTATGTATAGCAAATTATTAATTAACGCTTGGGCCCCATGTATGTATAGCAAATAATTAATTCAAATTTGGGCCCCATATGTATGCCCGAAATTAAAATTCACACTTGGACTCAGCATGTATGTATGCCCAAAATGTAATTCACACTTGGACCCCATAAATGCCCAACATTTAATTCACATTATGAACCCATGTAAGTTTTGGCCAACATTTTATTCACACTTGGGCCACATTTATGTATAGCAAACCTTTAATTCACACTTGGACTCAGCATGTATGAATGCATGCCCAAAATTTAATTCACACTTGGACTCAGCATGTATGAATGCATGCCCAAAATTTAATTCACACTTGGACTCAGCATGTATGAATGCATGCACAAAATTTAATTCACACTTGGACTCAGCATGTATGAATGCATGCCCAAAATTTAATTCACACTTGGACTCAGCATGTATGAATGCATGCCCAAAATTTAATTCACACTTGGACCCCATAAATGCCCAACATTTAATTCACCTTTGGAACTGTAACAATACTGAAAGTAACCATACTTTGTGTTTGTTAATTAATACTTGTGATATGATGGATGGCCCGCTCATTCCTTAACTTAACTGACACTTTCTTTCATGAATAATAATAATAATAATAAAGTTCATTTGAAAAATCACGCTTCATCCCCAAAGGCTCGAAGCGCGGTACAAAAACTAAGCTGGGAGATAATAACAAGCTGGAAAAGATTGTAGACATCATCATTCCAGCAGGTGTTTGCGAAATAGATGAGTTTTTAAATTTGTTTTGAAGGACTCCAGCGTCTGGCTGTTTTTGAGAGCGTCAGGAAGGGTGTTCCAAATGGTTGGGCCAGCAAATGCGAACGTGCGCTTTCCGTAAGTTTCAAGGCGAACACGCGGTATCGAGAGTTTGCCACTATCGGATGAGCGGAGTTGTCTAGTGGGTACAAAAGGCGTCATGAGCGCTTGGAGATAGGACGGCGCCAGGTCATGCAAGCAGCGGTAGCACAGAGTTGCGATTTTGTACTCTATACTCCACTTGTACAGATTACACCGCATTTTATTAATACAAATAAATCCTTGGCATTGTTACATCCTTGTAACTGATAAAGTTACAGTGTAAAGAATATAATACACACTTTGAATATCATTCTATCCGAAAATTAATACAATAGTAAAGTCTAACATGTCTTCCATCCACCAGATAAATTCGTGCACTCCCTTACTCAGAAAATCAGGAGTTCTCACTCCGCTATGAAAAACTAGTTCCTGCTTTTTCTCATGATATAATTCATAATGGTCGAATCCCTACGTCATCGTGCAGTAGGGATAAATAATATTGTCATGTGACAGATTGGTTAACTTGTTGTGTTACACGAACCCATTTATGTTTCGCCAACATTTAATTCACACTTGGTCCCCATGTATGTATGCCCATCTTTTAATTCCCACTTGGACCCCATGTATGTATGCCCATCTTTTAATTCCCACTTGGACCCCATGTATGTATGCCCATCTTTTAATTCCCACTTGGACCCCATGTATGTATAGCTAACATTTAATTCTCACTTGCATCTCATGTATGCCCATCTTTTAATTCCCACTTGGACCCCATGTATGTATGCCCATCTTTTAATTCCCACTTGGACCCCATGTATGTATGCCCATCTTTTAATTCACACTTGGACCCCATGTTTGTATAGCTAACATTTAGTTCTCACTTGCATCTCATGTATGAACAACATTTAATTCACATTTGGGCACCATAAATGCCCAACATTTTATTCACAATTGGGCCCCATATATGCCCAACATTTAATTCACATTTGGACTCCATGTATGTATGGCCAACATTTAATTCACATTTGGACTCCATGTATGTATTGCCAACATTTAATTCACATTTGGACTCCATGTATGTATGGCCATCATTTAATTCACATTTGGACTCTATGTATGTATGGCCAACATTTAATTCACATTTGGACTCCATGTATGTATGGCCAACATTTAATTCACATTTGGACTCCATGTATGTATGGCCAACATTTAATTCACACCTAAGCCCCATGTATGTATGGCCAACATTTAATTCACATTTGGACTCCATGTATGTATGGCCAACATTTAATTCACACCTAAACCCCATGTATGTCCAACATTTTATTCACACTTGGGCCCCATAAATGCCCAACATTTAATTCAAATTTGGGCCCAATATATGACCAATATTTATTTCACATTTTGGCCCCATATAAGCCAAACATCTGATTCACGTTAGGACCCCATGTAAGTATGGCCAGCATGTTATTCATACTTGGGCCCCATATCTGCCCAACATTTAATTCACACGTGGGCCCCATGTGTGTAGGGCAAATATTTAATTCACACTTGCGCCCCATGTCTGTAGGGCAAACATTTAATTTACACTTGGGCCCCATGTATGGACAAAATTTAAATTCACATTTAGGCCCCATGTATGACCATCATTTATTTCACATTTGGACCACATATATGCCCAACATTTATTTCACATTTGGACCACATATATGCCCAACATTTTATTCACTTTTGGACCCCATCCATAACCAACATTTAATTCACATTTGGACTCCATGTATGGACAAAATTTAATTCACACATGGGCCCCAGTTATGTATGCCCAACATTTAATTCACATGTGGACTCATTTATTCCGAATATGTAACTCACAGCCGGGCTTCATGTATTTTGTCTGAATCATCTACTCTTTTTTGTCATTGCTCCTTCTTGATATAAAGTTATCTTGATATTGTCTCAATATTAGACTCCATTCATTATTTAAACAACTGATGATCAACTAACTGAAATGTTTACTGTGTGACCAGACTTCTGTCTATAGTGAGGTCAAGTCTAATCAATGTCCAAAAAGCTGTGAAAGGCCTTGTTGTCATGTCTTCTGACCTTGAGAGCCTGGCCGGGAGTCTGATGGTTGGCAAACAGCCATCAATGTGGTCAAAATGTTCTTACCCGTCTCTGAAACCATTGGCCAGTTACATCAATGACTTTCTTGAGAGACTCAAGTTTCTAAATGTAGGTATTATTGTAGTTAGTTAAGTCAAAGTTTTCTTTCTCAATGTAGATATTATTGCAGATAATGTATGCATTCTTTCTAAATGTAGGTATTATTGTAGCTAGTATATGTATTCTTTCTAAATGTTTTTGTAGGTTTTATTGTAGAAGTACACGTGTTGTAATTCCAGTTAAAATGTATCACTAAAATATTTATACTAATTTCATTATTGATGTGTTGATTTTGTGTATACTTTTTAAAAAAAAGAAATGGTATTTAGATGGCAAACCTGAAGATTTCTGGGTCTCTGGATTTTTCTTCACACAAGCTTTCTTGACAGGTGTCATGCAAAACTTTGCCAGAAAATATACAATTCCTATAGATAAACTGGCATTTGACTTTGAGGTGAGTGCCAGGGAATTAAAAAAAAAAATAATAATAAATTTGTTCATTATATTACAAAGAGAATTACATCCTGACTTTTAAGAAATTTTAAAAGATATGTCCAAACAATTATGTTATAGCTTAAAAGTCAATGGCTCCTTTGTTATTAAATCACTGTTCCTTGCACCCGCTGAATTGACATCTCACACCCCCTGGGTATTCTATGTTCCCAGGTTGAGAAGCATTTAGTAAGTTAAAACTGAAGAAATATATCAAGTGGTTTTGTTCTGAACCTTTGTAACTTATTGATAACCTATAAAATAATTTAAATGAAATACTTGCAAGGTTTATTTATAGTAATAATAAATTCTTGTTGACAAATGACAGACACCAGAAGGGTTTCAAATGAAAAAAACGACAGTGACAAGAAGGGTATCAATGCATGTAGAGTTTTTGAGATACTTTGCCTTGATGTTCATTGGCTGAATTTATAAAGTGTAGTATCTATATATGGCAGTTATACAAATAAATGTAGTATCTCTATATGGCAGTTACACATATAAATGTATTATCTCTATATGGCAGTTACACATATAAATGTAGTATCTCTATATGGCAGTAATATAAATATATGTAGTATTTCTTTATGGCAGTTAAACAACAAAAAAGAGTATTTCTATATGGCAGTGATACAAATAAATGTAGTATATCTAGTTTACACACGCATAAAAATTGTCCTCACTCTCAAATGACATTGTCATAGTTCATGTCTCTCATTGTTCTTTAAATTTGTATAGAATTTTGTTGAAAAAAAAGCAAGATGATTACATTTGTGTGTAGTTTCAAAAGATAAGCAAATTTTGCAACAATGGCCTTTTGATTATATAAAATTTAAGACTGCACAGAAAATTCGCCAATTAAAAGTGATGTTACTGATTTGCCTTTACAAGATGATGTTAATAATTCGTCTTCTACATGATGTTACAAAGTTTACTCAAATGTTTAGAATTTATAGACCTCTCCTTGGGAAAATTGAATATCATTTTTAAAAATAGAAAAAAATAAATTGCAGGTTCTTTCTGAAGACCGAATGGAAAAAGCCCCAACAGATGGCGCTTACATTTATGGATTATTTTTAGATGGAGCTCGTTGGGATAGAATTGGGTAACATTTAGTTTTCTATTTTTTAACACAGATAGATTAGGGTAAGTTATAGTTTTGTAATGTTTGACACAGCTATTTAGATGATTTCACAGCCTGTATATTGCTTTTATTCTATCATATAAATTATTTTACAGCTTGTATATCACTCACTATCAACAGCTAAGATAGCAACAAACAATATGTCACTCCAACAAAAAATCTTTGTCTGATTCAAACACTTTGTCTCAGTAGTGTTTTTTTTTGTTGTTTTTTTGGTCTCCAGGGGTCACTTGGAAGAACAAAAGCCTAGAATCCTGTGTGAACCAGTGCCAATCATCTGGCTTAGACCTAAATATAGTGAGAAAATTGACAGGAGCAGTACTCGCTACATTTGTCCTATTTATAAGACATCAGAACGTAAAGGTGTGCTGTCCACTACAGGTCACTCCACTAACTTTGTCATGGCAGTCTTCCTGAATACTGGTAACAAACCCATACAACACTGGATCAAACGGTCATGTGCGTGTCTATGTCAAGCAGACAATTAAACATGGACATCAAACGGCATTGGATTAAATGACAGATCTTTATAATTTATAAAAATGTGTAAATCAGATTTTCTTTTTTTATAATCTGTTTTAACAGTGAAAACAGCTTTTAATCTAATCTACCAAAATGAATAGATTATGAAACTTAACATTCATTAAATAATTGTGTTCCAATAAATCTGACAATTCATAAAGTAATTTTGTGTTCCGAATACTGACCACTATTTAAATATTTGCAAATACAATACATAACTTAACGTTATATTCATTCATTTAGGCTCAGTTGAATAGTACATGAATCTTTAAATTGAATATTGCATGCATAGCTCCATTGCATAGACGCATAAAAACTCATTTGAAAGGTGCACGAATGGCTCATTTGAATAGTGCATGAATGGCTCAGTTGAATAGTGCATGAATCATTAAATGTAGTTGTGCATGAATTTCTCAATTGACTAGTTCATGAAGGGTTCAATTGATTAGTGCATGAGTTGAATAGTGCATGGATGGCTCAGTTGAATAATCCATGAATGGCTCAGTTGAATAGAGCACAAATGGATTAATTGAATAGTGCATGAATGGCTCAGTTGAATAGCTCATGGATGGCTCAGTTGAATAGCTCATGGATGGCTCAGTTGAATGGTGCATCAAAGCCTCAGTTGACTAGTGCATGAATTTAATAGTGCATGTATGGCTCAGTTGAATAATCCATGAATGGTTCAGTTGAATATTGGACGAATGGCCTATTTCAATAGTGCATGAATTGCTCAGTTGAATCTTGCATGAATGGCTCAGTTGAATAGTGCATGAGGTTCTCGGATGAATAGCTCAGTTGACTAGTGCATAAATAGCATATTTAAAAAGTGCATGAATGGCACCGTTGAATAGTGTATGAAAGGCTCAGTTGACTTTGCATAAATGGTTCAATTGACTAGTGCATGATTTGAATAGTGCACGAATGGCTCAGTTGAATAATAGTCATTCAGTTAAACAGTGCACGATAGTCTTAGTTGTATAGTGCATAAATGGCTCAAATGAATAGTGGATGAATTGCTCAATTGAATAGTGCATGCATGGCTCAGTTGAATAGTGCATGAAGTTCTCGGATGAATAGTTTAGTTGACTAGAGCATGAATAGCCCATTTAAAAGTGCATCAATGGCTTAGTAGAAAAGTGCACGAATGGCTCCGTTGAATAGTGCATTAATGGCTCAATTGACTAGTTCATGAATGGTTTAATTGACTAGTGCATGGGTTGAATAGTCCATGGATGGCTTAGTTGAATAATCCTTGAATGGCTCAGTTGAATAGTGCATAAATGGCTCAGTTGAATAGTCCACGAATGGCTCAGTTGAATAGTGGACGAATTTCTCAATTGAATAGTGCATGAATGGCTCAGTTAAATAGTTCATGAATGGTTCAGTTCAATATTGCAACACTTGCTCAGTTGAATAGTGTATGAATAGCTCAGTTGAATAATGCCCAAATGGTTCAGTTGAACAGATCATGAATGGCTCTGTTGAATAGTTGAAGAATTGCTCAGTTGAATAATGCATGAATGTCTCCATTGAATAATGGATGACTTGATCAGTTTGAATAGTGCAATGAATAGCTCAGAGAATAGTGGATGACTTGATCAGTTTGAATAGTGCAATGAATAGCTCAGAGAATAGTGGATGACTTGGTTAGTTAAATAGTCCAAGAATAGCTCAGTTAAATAGTGGATGACTTGCTCATTTGAAGAGTGCATGAATAGCACAGTTGAATAGTGCATAATTGGCTCAGTTGAAAAGTGCATGCATTGCTCATTTTATCGATCATTTGAAACAACTGTGGTGATTAAACTATTTATAACAAATCAGAGAATAATTACTCTGTCATACCAATGTCAATATACCCATGTCAATATATCCATGTTCCATTTATAAAAAACATAACTCTTAACAGCACTGGCTCAATAAGATTGTCAATAGCTTGAGTTTAGCAATAACTAATGCAAATATGGCAATAAGTGTCTTTATATGTTGACATATAGCTGGCCATTAGTATGTTTAAATGGTGACATAAAGCTGGCCATTAGTATGTTTATATGGTGACATAAAGCTGGCCATTAGTATGTTTATATGGTGACATAAAGCTGGCAATAAGTATGGTTGACAGCTGGTGGAAATAATTAATACTTTACAAATTAATTTTGTTGTTTTGTTTTGAATTCAACCCTAATATTTAAGGAAAGTAAATTTTTGTTGGTCTTTTCACTCAAATGTTTACATTCGTCATCAATGTATTTTATAGGTCACTAAGTCAGACACATCGTTCCTCGAGTCAACAATGTTTTTATAGGTCACTAAGTCAGACACATTTTAATTAGAGTAAAAGAGAGTTTACAATTTTAAAGTTTTGTATTTGGGGTGAAATTTAATTTACACTCTGTTTGAATAAAGATAACAAAATATTAATTTTTGAATGTGTTTATAATTACTGTATATATATATTTTATACCCCCCCCCCTTTCCTAGTTGTCACCTTATAACAGGAACGTATGGATGAGAGGTGACAGACTAGAACGAAGCCTGAAAAAGGTAACCACCAATGTAAAGAAAAAAGACGAAAGTTGCGGGAAAATACGGAAAGATGCGAAAAGTTGCAGAAAGGTGCGGTATTGTACGGGAAGGTGCGGTATTGTACGGGCAGATGCTGAAAATTTCGGAAAGATGCCGTAATGTATGGAAACATACGGAAATATTCTGAAAGGTGCGGAACAATCCTAAAATGTGCACACATTTGCGGAAAGATGAGGAAATCTGCGGAAAGGCCCGGAAGGATGCGGAAATGTGTGGAAAGTTTCGGTAAGATGCATAAATGAGCGAACATGTGTGGAAACATATGGAAATGTTCGTAACTATGCGGAAAGATGTGGAAAAGGCCGGAAGGATGTGAGAAAATGTAGAATGGTGCACAAAAATGCGTAAAGGTGTGGACATGTGAGGAATGGTGCGGAAATGTGCTGAAGGATGCGGAAAATTCAAGAAAAATGCGGAGAGGTGCACAAAGATCCGGATATTTTCGGAAAGATGTGAGAATGTGCGAAAAGCGATGTAATTTGGGGGAACATACGGAAAGCGAATATGCAGAAAGTTGTGGAAAGGTAAGGAAAGTTCCGGAAATGTACGGAAGATGCGGAAAGATTAAAAAAGTGCGGAAAATAGAGGATAAGTGCGGAAAGTTGTGAAAGAGTGTGGAATGGTGTGTAAAGGTGAGGGAAATGTGGAGAGTTGCACATAAATGCGGGAAAGGTGTGGAAATGTACCCAAAGATGCAAATACTTTTGGAAAGATGCGTAATTGTACGGGGAGATGCGTAACGATGCAGTTATGTGCAAAAATTTGCGGAAATGGGTTGAAACTGAAAGGTGCTGAATTGTACCGAAAGATGTAGAAAAGTTCGGATATATGCGGAAAAGGTTTGTTCATTGCCACCTAGCTCTGGCCAGCGTTCTTACCAGAATTTATACAGATGTACTTATCGCAAGTCAATTCAGGGTTCCTCCATATATCATATTTTAGACAGAGCCTCTCGACTCTTTGATGCACTGTGCCATCTACCTACAGATGTAGGGTTTTAATATTATTATAAGTAAATCATATATAATGTACCCATTCATTAACTTTAACAATGATATCGCCATAATTGCCATAATAAGACATATCCCAAAAAATCCCACAAATAAAAACAAATAAAAAAATTAAAATCAGAAAAATATAAAAAAAATTCCTAGAAAATTTAAAAAAAAAAAAAACCAAACCCAAAATTCCAATAATATTTTTAAAATCCAAACATTTCCTGCATTATCCTCTTCGTTCATTACCACATAGCAAAGGCCAACTTTCTTTCCGGACTTTGTACAGATGTACCATATCGGATGTCAATTCAGAATTCCTCCATATATCCTACTCCTCGAAAGAGCCTCTCGCCTCCCCCTTTATGCACTGTTGCATAGACCTACGGATGTCTCGTCTGAGCCTATCAGCAACATTAGTTTTTAGTATTTTCGACTGTCTTCGTGGTCACTTTGTATTTAATTAAATGATTGCTTTTTCCTTGCATATTTAAAGATGTTTTTGGGTTGTAATGGACCATTTTTGTGCTAACTTTATGCCACCTTGTGCCACTATGATGCTACCTTGATGTTTCCTTGATGCTCCCTTGAGGCTGCCTTGAACTTGAAGCTACCTTCATACAATATTGATGCTACATTACGATGCTATCTCGATGCTACTTCGATGATATCTCGATGCTAATTTCATGCCAGAATTTATTAGATTGAGCTAGAATAATCTAGTCAAAGATAGAATGAATTAGAATGACTTGAATGAGCTAAAGAGTACTAGAATGCGCTTGAATAAATTTGAAAAAGCTAGAAATAAATAAAAATAGATAGCATGAATTAGAATGTGCTAGAAAAAATAGAATAGAAGTGATAGAATTTTTTAAAATTAGAATGAACTAGAATGAGCATGCTAGCTGATGGTACCTAGATACTGTTCATTGATGCTACTTATATGTTACTTTGATGTTAACTTAAACTTAAAGCTAACTTGATGCTAACTTGATAATATATCGATGCTATCTCGAATGTACATTGATGCTACCTCGATATTAACTCGATGCTACCTCAATGTTAGCTCTATGCTACTTTCATGCTAATATGAATTAAAAAATACGCTAGAAAGAGCTAGAATAATATAGACAAAAAATGAATTAGAATGAGCTACAATGTAATAGAATGAACTAGAATGAGCTAAAAGGAATTAGAATAAGCTAGGAAAAAAATATAAACCATAAAGAGATAGACATCAATTAGAATAAGTTAGAAATAGAAATAATAAAATGGAATGAACTAGAAAGAGCATTCTAACCAACTAATAAAGGGCCGAGTAGAAATAGAATTTAAGTGTATTTTAACAGTTTTGAGAAAAATGAAATTAAGAAGTTTTAAAATTCTTAATTAAATACCGAGGTAACTGT
>OZ024800.1:0-2500 GCA_964017045.1 Omphiscola glabra
ACCCTAACCCTAACCCTAACCCTAACCCTAACCCTAACCCTAACCCGAACCCTAACCCTAACCCTAACCCTAACCCTAACCCTAACCCTAACCCTAACCCTAACCCTAACCCTAACCCTAACCCTAACCCTAACCCTAACCCTAACCCTAACCCTAACCCTAACCCTAACCCTAACCCTAACCCTAACCCTAACCCTAACCCTAACCCTAACCCTAACCCTAACCCTAACCCTAACCCTAACCCTAACCCTAACCCTAACCCTAACCCTAACCCTAACCCTAACCCTAACCCTAACCCTAACCCTAACCCTAACCCTAACCCTAACCCTAACCCTAACCCTAACCCTAACCCTAACCCTAACCCTAACCCTAACCCTAACCCTAACCCTAACCCTAACCCTAACCCTAACCCTAACCCTAACCCTAACCCTAACCCTAACCCTAACCCTAACCCTAACCCTAACCCTAACCCTAACCCTAACCCTAACCCTAACCCTAACCCTAACCCTAACCCTAACCCTAACCCTAACCCTAACCCTAACCCTAACCCTAACCCTAACCCTAACCCTAACCCTAACCCTAACCCTAACCCTAACCCTAACCCTAACCCTAACCCTAACCCTAACCCTAACCCTAACCCTAACCCTAACCCTAACCCTAACCCTAACCCTAACCCTAACCCTAACCCTAACCCTAACCCTAACCCTAACCCTAACCCTAACCCTAACCCTAACCCTAACCCTAACCCTAACCCTAACCCTAACCCTAACCCTAACCCTAACCCTAACCCTAACCCTAACCCTAACCCTAACCCTAACCCTAACCCTAACCCTAACCCTAACCCTAACCCTAACCCTAACCCTAACCCTAACCCTAACCCTAACCCTAACCCTAACCCTAACCCTAACCCTAACCCTAACCCTAACCCTAACCCTAACCCTAACCCTAACCCTAACCCTAACCCTAACCCTAACCCTAACCCTAACCCTAACCCTAACCCTAACCCTAACCCTAACCCTAACCCTAACCCTAACCCTAACCCTAACCCTAACCCTAACCCTAACCCTAACCCTAACCCTAACCCTAACCCTAACCCTAACCCTAACCCTAACCCTAACCCTAACCCTAACCCTAACCCTAACCCTAACCCTAACCCTAACCCTAACCCTAACCCTAACCCTAACCCTAACCCTAACCCTAACCCTAACCCTAACCCTAACCCTAACCCTAACCCTAACCCTAACCCTAACCCTAACCCTAACCCTAACCCTAACCCTAACCCTAACCCTAACCCTAACCCTAACCCTAACCCTAACCCTAACCCTAACCCTAACCCTAACCCTAACCCTAACCCTAACCCTAACCCTAACCCTAACCCTAACCCTAACCCTAACCCTAACCCTAACCCTAACCCTAACCCTAACCCTAACCCTAACCCTAACCCTAACCCTAACCCTAACCCTAACCCTAACCCTAACCCTAACCCTAACCCTAACCCTAACCCTAACCCTAACCCTAACCCTAACCCTAACCCTAACCCTAACCCTAACCCTAACCCTAACCCTAACCCTAACCCTAACCCTAACCCTAACCCTAACCCTAACCCTAACCCTAACCCTAACCCTAACCCTAACCCTAACCCTAACCCTAACCCTAACCCTAACCCTAACCCTAACCCTAACCCTAACCCTAACCCTAACCCTAACCCTAACCCTAACCCTAACCCTAACCCTAACCCTAACCCTAACCCTAACCCTAACCCTAACCCTAACCCTAACCCTAACCCTAACCCTAACCCTAACCCTAACCCTAACCCTAACCCTAACCCTAACCCTAACCCTAACCCTAACCCTAACCCTAACCCTAACCCTAACCCTAACCCTAACCCTAACCCTAACCCTAACCCTAACCCTAACCCTAACCCTAACCCTAACCCTAACCCTAACCCTAACCCTAACCCTAACCCTAACCCTAACCCTAACCCTAACCCTAACCCTAACCCTAACCCTAACCCTAACCCTAACCCTAACCCTAACCCTAACCCTAACCCTAACCCTAACCCTAACCCTAACCCTAAACCCGAACCCATACCCGAACCCTATCCCCTAACCTAACCCTAACCCTACCCGTACCCTACCCCGAACCCGAACCCAACCCGCACCCTCCTACCCTACCCTAACCTAACCCTAACCCTACCCTAACCCTAACCCTAACCCTAACCCTAACCCTAACCCTAACCCTAACCCTAACCCTAACCCTAACCCTAACCCTAACCCTAACCCTAACCCTAACCCTAACCCTAACCCTAACCCTAACCCTAACCCTAACCCTAACCCTAACCCTAACCCTAACCCTAACCCTAACCCTAACCCTAACCCTAACCCTAACCCTAACCCTAACCCTAACCCTAACCCTAACCCTAACCCTAACCCTAACCCTAACCCTAACCCTAACCCTAACCCTAACCCTAACCCTAACCCTAACCCTAACCCTAACCCTA